>CM061354.1:3150000-3340000 GCA_030867105.1 Liasis olivaceus
TTCCAGCCTGCCTAGATCCGAATTCCTGCTTTGGCAGGGGCTGTGTGTGTGTGCATTGCCGTCTGGCTGATTCTCCTCCTCTTCGTTGCTGGGGAGCTGCGACGCCCAGGCTTCGAGGTCCGTTTCCTCCCCATAAAGCCACGGTTTTCTATTGTGTTTTGATAAGGACCCACACATTCCCAGCCCGGCCTGTTCCCAATTTGCAGGCATCGAGACGCCGCTGCAGGAAGACTGCCCGGAGCATTTGGGATTCAGAGTCCTCACAGCAACTGCAGGGAGATTTAGAGGCCCTAAACTAAGAGCAGCTGGGTGAGGGTGTGGCAGATGTGGACTGAAGGAGAAAAGGGATGCTCCTTTTGCCTTTTGCACGATGTGGGAGTCAAATCTTGCCATGCTCAGAGGCAGCCTTGCGGCTAATTTTTTTTTTCCTGGAAGAAAATACACATATGTGCTTTGAAGAGGTGCTGCTGCTGTTGAAGTCCACATATCTTGGAAAGGTTGAGAAACACCGACATGGATACTTGCTGCATCTCTTACTTTGCAGTGAATTTGCTTCCCTTTGAACCAATTTATCTAATTTTAAAAGAGAGGGAGAACAGCAGAGAGGAAAGTTTTGAAAGAGAGGAAGAACAGCATTCAGAGTGATAGATGCAAACCAGGTTTCTAAATAGTCCTGTAGTTGAGAATCCTGGTGACAGAATGCTAGTTCCTGAGGACTAGCAGCTTCCTCCACAAATAACATCGAGAGCCTTCCAATTTATGCCTCGGTGTTGGGGTGCTATTGCTGTTTGCTTGTCATGTCTCCTTCCTCCTCCGGCAACACATTATCCCCTTGATCACTGCCAGTCCCTTTTTTCTAAAAATGCATTTAAAGCCCTTCCCCTCAACACAGTGAGAAAACAGTGCAGGGTTAGTGGTGAGTTTTGGGCAATGCCTCCAGAGTAGAAAATCCTAATGGGGGAAAGTTGAGCCAGATCAAAGGGGGAGCTGGCCACATCCTGGCTCTCAAGTGGGGAAGAAATGGTGCAACGTTTTGCCCTGCTCTGTTCAGATGTGCAGGAAGAAGCCCAGCCTTGGAACATCTGCAAGGGCTTGGGGGATCTCCAGGGGAAATCAGGTCAGGGATCGAGGGCAAATGTCTCCCCCCCCCCCCCCCCCCAAACCCAGCTAAGTGGTGAGCTCAGGCCGGCTTCAGAAGAAGAATGCCGCACTCAAGCATTCCTTTCCCCTTTCTCACAGGGAAAGCCAGAATAATGTGGCTGAAAAATGGAAGGACACGTTTTGCAATGAGTAGACGAGGTCTGTGGAGTTCTGTCCATAGAGATCCACAGAGCAGGACATGGACGATAATGGTTTAGCTCACGGGAAGGCAGATTCCGATGGAAAGTTAGGAAAAACGTCCTAATCCTACAAGGAGTTTTGCAGTGGCATCAGTTGCGTTCAGGTGGAGGCTGGACAACATCTCTTCGGGATGCTCTCGTTTGGATTCCTTGGCCCTTTCCCTCCATGAAAGTCTGTGAAAATGAAAAAGAGTTCAGCCTCTTTTAACTGGTCTTTTAAACATGATCCTTGGCCAGAGTCAGAGTCACAGGGC
The DNA here is from genome assembly GCA_030867105.1 of Liasis olivaceus. Taxonomy (NCBI): domain Eukaryota; kingdom Metazoa; phylum Chordata; class Lepidosauria; order Squamata; family Pythonidae; genus Liasis; species Liasis olivaceus. The sequence continues at coordinate 3,151,595 of CM061354.1, forward strand.
TGGTAGGGACTTCTGCCCCAGCTTTATCGCCTCTTTCCACGCCCGGTCTGGACAGGGAGCAGCACAAGCTTGTAAGAATTGGGAGGTCTTTGGCTGCAGGGCCCCTGGAGGTGGTATCCTCAAGCAAAGAGGTCACAAGGAAGGGACCCCCAATCCCTGTCTGCTTTTTGTGCAGAACATCAAAGTTAACCTCCATAAAAATATTCAGGAAAACAATAAGGGTATGCCAAAGTCTCCAAATTGCAACACTTCCTGAGCCTGAAACCGATTTTGGAAGTATTCTGACTCTGTTCTTGCTGTTCTGGAAATGTTTTGAGACTGAAAAGGTTCTGTTTGAATTCCAGACACTTGCTTTGAAGTCCAAGGAGGACTGTCTGCCAGGTGAAACACTTTTAGAATGGCCAGGGTGACTATTTTTAACTTGGAGCAGGGTGTTTTGAACTCGCACTGGACTCTTGGAAAATTGCACTGGTTGAGAAGTTTGCTACCAGTTGCATGCCAGCTTTGGGTGAGGTGAACTCAAGACTCAGTTTGAGAAAGGACTGTTTTCTATCTTTTCCAACGTGGTTGTTTTCTGGGTTTGGGGTGAGGGTGAGGTGAAGGTTGAGCCCAAGACAAAATAGTTCCTATGGAGTCCACCATGGAGACTTCTGCGTTTTGGTTCAGCTCTCATCCCTTGTCAAGCAACTACGTCCAGAAGACAAGTCAACTCTGCTAGGGACGGCTGAGGGACAAGGGTGTCCTCAGAAGTCAGTGTCATCATACAAATGATTAAGTTGCATTATGACTGAAGCAAATTCCATAAATCATATTGTTTGTGTGATGACATCATGACACACAGGACATCAGCATAGCTTCTGCAAGGTACCTCGTAGTTGAGGGTTTGGCAAGAACAGGGCCATTATGTGCAATCATTTACATGTCATAGTCATAAATAAACCATATGGGGATAAAGGGACATTCCAGTGTCTGAAATGTGAAAATAGTAGCGTCATACATTACATAAAAACCTGAAGGAATAACTAAGCAAGGCATGAAAAGGACATATTGAATTCATCCACTTGTGAGGTGGGGCAGAGCCAGGATGGTGGCTTGGTTGGCCAAGTGACATATTTCTGCTGCCAGAGACCTTTCAGTCTCCAGAGGTTCCCCAAGATTGCCACTGTCCTGTCCTCTTGAACTGTCTGGATGAACCATATGAAAAGGTGGTGGTTTATAATCCCATTCTTTTGATCTCTAACCAGTGGGCTGATCGTACTCAATCACAACAGCAGTTACTATCTGAAACCTCCAGCAAGCTCCAGTTTAGAACCTCATACCCTGTATCGGGCGAAGGATTTGTTGATCAAAGGTGGGACCTGCCAGCAAGGTGACCTGCTACCAAACAGTGTGGCAGACGTCGCTGGATTCTTCAGGCCAGCTGCATCTCGGCGGGTAGGAGCACCCCATTTTCAGATCTTGCCCAGGCCATTGGGGGAGATTCAGGCCAGTCTCTACTAGAGCGTTGATGCAAGGCAGGCCGTAGGTGCTGCAGTTGGAGAAGGAAGGTGTTGGGTGGAGTTGGTGGAGTTAGGCAAGGGACCGAAAGTGAGGTTCTGTAGGGTGAAGAAATGTAAAGCTGTCTGAAAAGGAGAAAGCGCATATCAGCATTCCCAGAGCTGATGTCCTCCAGATTTCTTGGGTTTCAACTCCCATTGGCCCTCCTGACTGAGGTTAGGACAGTTGAAGTCCAGTATATCTCAAGAGGACCAGACTGAGGAAGAGTATGTCAAGAGGGGCCAAGTCCCAAACCTGTTAGAGAACCTTCTGGCATGAAGTCAGTTCTGCTGCCATCTTTATTCCTCCTTGTGGTCAAGGGTCTGACCAGTCAGCTGAATAACCATGACTGAAGTAGTACGGCTGGTAACATTCTCTTGCTTTGCTCCCCTTTATGGTTCTGTTAGGCAGGGACAGATTTTGACTTTGTGTGGTGGGCACACCTGCAAAATGGCTAACCGTGGCAGCCAAGTCTTTTTACAAAATGATTCCCATGGTGGGGCTGGCCAGTCACAAAATACCCATTTGGTTAACTACCCGCTTTGCACGGTACGTCTGTTTGGGTTTCCACCAAATGCAAGAAAGAACTTCCTGCTTTCCACCCAGCTGGATTTAGTTTCTATATTTGGTCCTAACAGTTAATTTTGGGGAGCAGAGAAGATGAACACCAGTTCTGGGGTCTCTTTGCTGCTTTCTTTTTCTCCCAGTGATATGAAGCAATTTGTTTTGCAGAAAAGAAGGGATTCTTGGAGGACTCTGAAATATATGGAGCTCTTCATTGTTGCAGATTACTCCCTGGTGAGCATCCTTTCTCTTCCAGCTGGAAGGGGCAAGCATGTCCTTGAATGAACCCATGGTTAACTTCATAGCTGCCCAATTAGCCCCAAGGAAATACCAATAGAGGCCCCACTCTGTCATTGGAGGCCACTGTTCCCTTGGCAAGAACATTAAAACTTGGAGGACTCTCTGCCTGTCTTCTACTGCTGGAAAAATGCAAGGACTATCCATGGGCCAGGCTGGCGGTAGAATACAGCCAAAGTATTCCTTCTCTCTCTGATGTCCCACTGAACCTTGAAGATGCCCAGAGAGCTTTGGTTACACCAAAGGTCCATTCCCAGTCCTTCCATCAGCTGGGCAGGGCTTTGAGTTTAGCCCAGTGCTAGAATTGCCAATCTCCATGAAAAACATTAAATAACAAAAACACCAGGTGTTTTCCAAACTCAGAGGATAATGTGACACCTACCCAACTTTCTTACGTTAGGCCTGTCTTGGGTTCCCGTGAGTCGAACTGCAGGAGCTGCATAACCTGGAAGGTTTAGAAGCTCTGGAACGTGTTGTCCTCCATGAATTAGTCTAATCCCTTTCGAAGGCATCAAGTTGAAGGCCATCAACCCATCCTAGGACAGACCTAGGCCTGTGGTGTCCTTTGAAGGACTTTCTGGATGACCCTGAGTTAGATCGCTCAGATATTGCTGGATGTCTTGATATAGGATAGGATAACCTATCACTTTTTTGCTTGTATGCTTATTGAACGTACCCCCCCCCCCAGCTTTGTTTCTGCCATTAGAAGAAGCTCAGAAGGTTTGGGTGGGTGGGATGCAGAGCCTGAGATGGGGGTTTCGCCATTTCATTTGGTCCTGAACGTGCGTGCTGAAAGACGGGCGCCCTTGCACGCTAGTGGCTGTGGGAGAGAGAACTCACCTTTGGCTTTTAGTTCTGGTCCTGCCTTCCTTTTTCTCACGCGCTGTTTTTTCTCAGTTTAAAGCTCAAAAGCAGAATTTGGGAGTCACAAAGCAACGGATTCTGGAGATTGCTAATTACGTAGACAAGGTAATTGCCGGTCGAGTGAGTTCCGACGACTTGCACTGGGTAGGAATACAGGCTTTGTTTAACGGTTAGGCTGCCATCCTACCCTTTTTCCAAGAGCGCGAGGTGGTAGACAGAGGGGACCCCATTTCATTTTATGCTCACAGCAGCAACCCCGGAAAGCAGAGAGAAGGAACTGGTCCATGGGTGCCTGCAGAGGGCCGTGTGTGTGTGTGTGTGTGTGTGCGTGCGTGTGTGTTCAGACCGATATAAGGCACTGCAATCCAAGACCTGCCCCTGTTATGTGGGTGTTGCAACGTTGCATGCCCACCCGAAGAGGACAGGTGCCTCTGCACTGGTTCGTAGTCCCCCAGGGCTTCTGTGGCTGAGGGGGAACAGAATCTGGGTCTCCCCACTCCGATTCCAGCACTTGTTCTCCAGCAGACTCCGGAGCATCTCCTAGGATCAGCAGGAAAGCACTGGGCAGGGTTGGGGGGTGAGGAATGGGGTACCAAGCACAGCTACACCCGATGCTTCTGTGGCTAACTGTCGATGAAAGAAGGCGATGCTTATTTTGAGCTGATCTTCGTGTTTTAACAGGGACTCTTCCCATTTGGTAGAAAGTAAACGGGCAGGAAATCTAGTTTTAAAAGGAAAAAAAGAAAGGGGATGTGAGCGGAGGAAGCTGTGGGCAGATCCTCCTTAGTTTAGCATCCTGCATGAAAATGCACCCGCACTGCATGCAAAAAAGGATTGGGGCTTTGACTGAGGAGTCACAGCCGCCCTCTTGACTTTTTTGACCCCCTTCAGATGCCCCTGGCGTCCTGTCTCCATTGGGCCTTTCCATTGCTGCAAATGCTTTCCCACCTGCCCGGGGTTGCCACGGTCAGCATCTGGACCCGACAGGGAATCAGAGGCCCCCTTTTTTCCACGTTTCCTCCCAGCCACCTCTTCCTGCTTCTCCTCCTCAGTTTTACAGGTCCCTGAACATCAAAGTTGCTCTGATTGGTCTCGAAGTGTGGACGGATCAAGACAAGTGCACAGTCAGCGATGACGCCCACGCGTCCCTCATCTCCTTTCTCCAGTGGAAAAAGACGCTGAGAGCCCGCAAGAAGCATGACAACGCACAGCTCCTGATGTGAGTCCTTCCTCGGCAGTCAAAAAAGTCAAGATGGTGGCACAACACTTTAAAAAGGGTTGGGGGTTCAATGGCATGGGGGCCATCTTGACTTTTTTGACTCCCCCCTAACTGTGGGCACTTCTGCCCCTCTGGTATGATAGATAGATGATGGATGATGGATAGATAGATGATGGATAGGTAGGTAGGTAGGCAGGTAAATAGATGGATGGATGGATGATAGATATTTTGAACAGCAATATGTTGATCTGCAGTTTAACTTACAGCTTAGGCTTTCTGCAGGCTGGAGTTCTGTATTTTGCTTGTAGCTCCTGGGCTGGTTAGCTGGTTTGCACGCCAGGGGCCTGAGGGTCGATGCAAAGCATGTTCAGTTTTAAACAAACAGGGAACGGGCGAGGAGAAGGACCTCTTGTGTAGGTAGCCTTCACACAACCCTCTTAACTCGGAGATTACAGAAGGACATTCCTGGGCTCGCTTGCATCTCTTGCTTTCTTGCACATGATTTTCTTTATAGCCTTGATCTTAGGTCAGTGTCGAGTACATGTAGCATGCTTTTATTGCTGTAAATTTCTGGGAGGTCCCATAGTTTACGGTGGAATCATAATGCGGTCAGTCACTCCATCATCTTGGTTGCTATCGCCATGCGTACTTTGAAAATGTTTTGGAAGAAGTACTTTGCAACTCACCTGAATGCGTGGCTACTTGTTAAAGAAGTAATCTCTTTTCTCATTTTGTGTTAATGAGTAGCTGAGAGGTACTGCATTTGCACACATTCTGAAGCCCTCCTCCTAAATCATTTTCAAAGTGTGGACTGCCCAGCTGGTAAACTGAATTAACCCCTTTTCTGGGCTTGCACAATGCATTGTAGTATAGGCTCGCCGGTGAGGTGGATTCACACAACAGAATAGGCTGCCGAAAAGCAAACCAAGGTAATTCTTAACCAAGGTTCACTTGTTGGGCAAATGGCAGCCCCCGGCTCTTGACCTCACCCAGTTCAGTGTGTAGTGTGAAACTGAGTGATGATAATCAATATTCTTGCCTCCATCCCCCATCACTTTTCTCACGACTCTTTGCAGAGGTATGACATTCAAAGGGACCACCATTGGAATGGCGCCACTGGAGGGCATGTGCAGTGCAGAAAACTCTGGTGGCGTAAGCATGGTAAGAAGGAGATGGCCTCCCCTGGTCCCCCCTCCTCGGCGATAGGAAGCTCCTCCCTCAAATATATGGGACAAAAGTGCTCTTCACTCACAACGCATCCTGTTTCTCCCGGGAAAGCCACGTGGTTCTGATGGCTTTTCCATAGACCTTTCGGTGGTGAGGTTCAAAGCTGACTTAGATCCACCAGAGGTTTTGCCCCACGACCAACACTAGAATTTACTTGGATCCTCTATCTCTAGCAGATCAGAAGGATAGAAGCATATGGAAAGGACCTTGGGGTCACGTAGTCCAACCCTTTGCTTTGTGCAGGATCCACCAGAGGATGATCCATCCTCTGGTGGAAAACCTGCAGTGAAGGAGAACTCACCACATCGTGTGGCAGCCTCTTCCACTGGCTGAGAGCTTATTCAGTTAGGAAGTTCCTCCTGATTAAGGAAGGGGGTGGGAGTGGTTGCCAAGGAATGGGGGACTCCTATTTCCTCTACCCCAACTTGAAAGAATCAAGCTGTACATCCTTTAAACCCCTAAATTGAATTGAAAAATAAGTCTCCCTCGATGCCAGTCTTTCTTTAGGTAGCCTCCCGCATCCGTTGCCTGGAGAACCAAATTCTGCCCCCTTCCAACCTCCCATCGTGGCCTCCCTCCCCTCTTGATGGGTCTTCCCTTTCCTCCCTTGTCTGCCCAGGACCACTCGGAGTTGCCCATTGGAGCTGCCGCCACCATGGCCCACGAGATTGGCCACAACTTCGGCATGAGCCACGATGTGGAAGGCTGCTGTGTCGAGGCCACGGCGTCCCAGGGGGGCTGTGTCATGGCTGCTGCCACAGGGTAAAGGGGGGGCCTGCCATTTGGGGGTGCGGTGGGCTTGGATCGCCCTCAGTTCACTGAAGGGGCCTGGCCATGTGGGGAAGAGGAGAGTCAGGGTTAGGAACGGGAGGAGGAAGGTGGTCATCCAAGTCAAGGGGTGTGTTCTTCATCCCCGGCCTCTGAAATGGGTAGAGAGAGGGCCTTGCATCAAAAGTGCTTTAATGGAGACTTCAGGCTGCCTGTGTCCCCCAAGATCCTTGGAGGCGTTCCCCCAGATCCTCTTGAAACTGGACCGCTGAAACCCAACCAAGCAGCTGCACCAGCTCCTGAGATCGCTCCCTGTTCCTCCCACTCTTAAGGACTAGAAACTGGCTTTGTCTTTATTGCTGCGCAGCCAAACAGAAGCTGGCGTTGGGGATGAGGGGCATGGAGCTGTGGCAATAAAGAGCCGGCTCTGTTCACACGTCACCTTCGTTAAGCCACATCTCCCCCGCCCCCATGTTGTGTTAAGTCTCATTCTACCAAGTTGGATGGGGTATGATGGAATTCGTAGCCCAACACATCTGGAGGATGCTGGATTGGGGAAGAAAAGCTATTTTATCTGGCTTTATGTGCAGGATTGGGGCAGCTCTGCTTGTAACCACCTCACAAAAAGCCTTCCTAACAGGATTAACATTTTCCAAAGAATAATGCAAAAATTTGAATTCGGGGCGAGGACGTTAATCGGTTCCTGGTGGCCTAGCTAGGTTCTTGGGCTGGTTTGGTGAGAATTCCTGATCTCCCACTTTCTCTGCCCTCCTCCAGCCAGGCCCTGTAGAGGAAACTGCAACAACTGTAAATTAAAGCCAGTTTACTTGGAGTTGCCAGGGAGCTGGGTCGAATGGCTGTACGGTAGCAAGGAGGAGCTGTTGGAGCAAGGCAACGGAAGGGGTGGTTTGAAAGAGGCAGGGCAAAACACGGGCTGGATCAAATGTCTGCCGTTTGCAGCCCGCCCTTCCAGAGCGCACCATGTGTGCCGAGAAGAAAAGTGGGGCTTTGCCTCGGCGAGGTGGATTTTCAGAGCCCTGCAGGAGCAGGGCAACCTTTTGGGGTTCCTAGCAAACTTTAGGCAAGGAGGTGTTCATGTGTGGGTGTGGGTATGTGCCCGTCTGTGTGCATGCATGCCAAGGTGGGCATGTGTTGGGGGAAGCTCTGTTGGGCAGGGTGACTTAGGGGCAAAGCGGGAGAAGTGCTCCATGGAAAAGGGTTTGCGTTCCAACCAGCCCCAAACAAATCCTGCTTTGCACCCGGGAGAGTTCTCCAGGTGTGGTGCTCAACATCTCCAACATCTTGGAAGACCTTCAGCCATTGGACTGGGGAAGGCCTGAGGGTCAAAAGACCACTGGCAGACCAGAACGATAATCCAGGCGCAGCTTTTTCCAAACTGGGTGCCCTCCAGATGTGGTTGGACTACAGGGCTTCCTCACCAGCACAGGCCTTCTGGGAACTGTAGTCCAAGCACTTCTTGAAGGTATCTAGTCCAGGAACATGGATCCAACCCCAGACAGTTCTACCAGCGTGGAGACAAAACCATCATGTTGAAATGTCCTGAAACTGGCCGTTCTGTCCTGGATTTTGACCAGCTAGCCAAATTTGGCAAAAGCCCGCTCTCGCCCTGAGTCGGCTTCTTCTCTTTCCCCCTCTCCAGCCACCCCTTCCCCCGAGTGTTCAGCTCCTGCAGCCGCAGGCAACTGGAGAGCTACTTCCAGAAGGGGGGGGGCGCCTGTCTGTTCAACATGCCGGACACCAAGGACCTGGTGGTGGGCAAGAAGTGCGGCAACGGATTTCTGGAGGAAGGGGAGGAATGTGACTGTGGGGAGACCGAGGTAGGTAGGGGGTGGCGGGGCCGGCATCGGGAAGCGGGGGGGGGCCAGGGGCAGAGGCAGTCTGGGAGCCAGGCGATAGGCGAGCCTCGCAGCGAGCCAGGGAGGGGCAGAACCCAAATGGAGCAAATTCGAGGGGCCAGTGGGGGGGGGTGAAGGTGCACCTCACTCATGCTGCACGGTAGCCTTCCCACGTGGGGGCCCATGTTCCTAAGGGGGCGTTTTTGTCATGCCAGCGAGGGTCAGGGGTCAGCCTCGGGGCGGCCGTGGAGGGCGTGGGCGTGTCCCAAGAGTCAGGAGGTCCACCGTGACTGTGCAATCACCTCCTGGACCTTTTTTTGACCCCCTTCCCTCCTGCAGACGCCCCGTTGGCCGGGCGCCGGACCAAACCCGCTTTTTCCTTTGGGGCATTTTAGATTAAATGTGGAGTCTGTGGCTGATTTCTATTACAGTTCTGGGTTTTTGTGGCTCTTGCTGAATATCATTTTTGCCCTTCCTTGAGGGCTGTAGTTTTCGGTTTGCAAAAGGTCTCGAAAGTAGTATCAAACGCCTTGGTTGCCTGCTCCCTGGATTGCTGACATGCATTCTGCGTGGGGCTGCCCTTGAAGACCATCCAGAAGCTGCATTTGGCCCAGGATGCAGCCACACTTGTGGTGCTGGGCACCCCTCGGTATGCCCATGTTACACCACTGCATCGTGAGCTGCATTGACTTCCTGGAAGCTTCTGGCTTCAAATCCAGTTGCTGGGTGTCCCCTGCAAACCCCTTTGTGGCCTTGGACAATGCCGCAGCCCTGATGCATTTCATAACTAAATGAATAAATGTTGCAGATGACGTTCACCTAATACATTTAGTAGCCCTGGGTACTAATTAACCCACTGCCTGGGCTCACACTATATACGGAACCACCGACTGGCCAGATGTGCTGGGTGTTTGCATTGGGTGGTAAAAATGCATAGCATTTTCAGCAGAGACCTGATGAATGCGCTGGGCTTCCCAGCCCCCCAATCCTGTGCGTTAGATATAGATGCTGAGTGAAAAAAAAATGCACCCTCTTTTTCAGGAGTGTACAAACCCTTGCTGTAACCCCCAGAATTGCACGCTGAAAGCTGGAGCTGAGTGCGCCCACGGGGAGTGTTGTAATTCCTGCAAGGTAATAAACGGTTTTTCAGGCAAAGGCCGTGGAGCATGGGGACTCTTGGGGCCAAAGGGTCTAACCCTCTCCAGATTGGGGTGGAAATGGAAATCAGACCTTTCAATACAGGTAGTCCGCATTTAGTGACCACAAGTGGGATCGGCAACTCAGTTGTTAAGCGAAGCGGTCACTAAGTGGAACATCACGATTTTACAATTTTATTTCAGCTTTCCTGTGCTTTACAGACCTGTGAAGGTCGTCAATGCGAGGATTGGTTGGAAAGTTACTTTTTCATCACCGTCGCAACTGCAAACGGCCGTAAACTAGGCCATTGCTAAATGAGGACCACCTGTAGATAGGAATTGAAATGAGAAAAAAAGACCTTTCCTGGTATTTCCTAAGATGAGCAACCTTCTGAGGGCTGGTGTGAGATTGCAACAATCTACTGCAATGTGGCTGTTGCAAGAGATCTCAGACTGTTTTGAACAGGGTATCTAGACCGTCCCAGGAGATTGCTGACCCCTGCTACCTTTAATCCAAGAACTCAGCCTTGTGGGACTCAAGTTGTGTTTTTCAATTGCTTATTATCATATGCAGTGGTAAAACGCCCCCCCCCCCCATGCCCATGTAAGCTGCATTCACTACCAGTCCCATGAGATGGGAATGACTGCAGTTGTAGTGTGGTTAACAATGCTGAAGTTGCTGTGCATCTTGATAGAGGTGAATAATCTATATCAGTGTTTCTCACCCTTGGCAACTTTAAGATGGGTGGACTTCAACTCCCAGAATTCCCCAGCCACCCATCTTAAAGTTGCCAAGGGTGAGAAACACTGATCTATATATAGATAGTCCCTGGGTTAAGAACGCCTGGTTTAAGGATGACCCATAGTTAAGAACAGAGCCTACTGCAGCATCATTAGAGTTAGATACACAGTGATTCAAGTTAAATACACAATGGTCCGAGTTCGTTACACAATACTACTTATACAGTGTTATACAATAATGCTGTTGCGGCTTACGTACAAATTTGACTTAAGGACAGACCTTGGGATCGGAACTTGTTCTTAAATTGGGGACTCCCTGTAATCTATAGAGACTAACTGCTCAAGGCTTCCACCCCCCCTTCTTGGAGCCTTTGAAGAAAAATCTGTGGCTTTTTGCAGAAGCAAAAATCGCACCACAGCCCCTACCGTGCTGAACACTGCCTATGGGAGGGCTCTTTGCTCTAGAGGCTTGTGATGGGCTCCAGGAAAATTCTGCAGCCTCTTTGCAGAATTTGGCCTTGACCCTCCTGCAGTCCGAGTAGCCACAGATTTCGTTTATTTTTATTTTATTTTTTTCACCAAAACCTCAATACTGTTATCAATCCATTTTCAAACGGACATACATAAAATCATATAGAATAAAAACAAACAGTTTACCGTCTCCAAAAACAAAGAAGAATTTTAAACAACGAGAAAATCCATAAAAGGAACACGCAGACAGGCGAGCAAAAACTGTAACTGCAACGATATCCTGAGTTCTCCTGATTTTGAAAACCTTTAAAAAGAAAAACTGAGCTTTGAATATGGACCAAGCCTGTTCAAAAGTTTTTCCTCAAAGGGAGAGATAATGTGACATTTTCTGATTAACTGAGTATATCATTTTCTCAAACATGGCTAAATCACACATTTCTGAAATCCAGTCTTTTATGCCTGGAATTAAAAAGAGGGGCTTTTCATGCTCTAACAATAATAATAATAAAAAAAGAATAATCCTTAGGAGATGGAAAAATACTACAGGTAATCCTGGCTTAACCACAATTGGCACCAGCAACTCTGTCGCCAAGCAACGTGGTTGTTAAGCAAGATATCACGTGACTGCGGCAGACTTATGACATCATTTCCGCCATGGTTGTTAAGTGCGACATCATGTGACTGCCGGCTTCCTGCTGGCTTCCCCGTCGACTCTGCTTGTTGCAAGCTGTCTGTGAAGCACGCAAATGGCGATCAAGTGACCGCAGGGATGCTGCGAGGTCGGAAGCATGAGGACCGATCGTAAAATTACTTTTTCAGTGCTGTCATAACTTTGAATGGTCACTAAACAAGGCAGTCATTAAACAAGGACTACCTGTAAAAGCAGGCGTCATAAATGCAAAATACAAAAGTGGAGGCATTTCATGTGTCATCCTCGATCCCAAACTTGGGCTCCGATACAGATATAAAAGAGAATAATTGGCACATTTTTGTTTCCCATGAAGAGGAAAGGAAAATCTTAAGCAATGCCCATGTTTGTTTGTTTCTTTTTCCCCTGCTCTTGGTGGCCTGGCATCTGTAGCGGGTGAGATATTGCTGACTGGAATTCCCGGCGTCTGATTCTTCTCAGTTGCCTGCGCCCAAATCTAAGCACGATCCTCAGAATTCTCTTCAGCAAGATCTATTGAGAAGAAAGGGATGGGCAATCCACCAACTGAAGCATTCCCCGTTTAAAAGGAATAGATCACCTTGTAGATGATGGTGGAGACATTCTGATTTTTTTCCCCTAACCGTCTTCCTGTGATCTGTTGAGGAAGCAGATCTTTTCACCGATCATAGGGCAGCTGGCTGTTCATATAATAATCTCCTGAATCTACACTGGCCTTGGAAGGAACTGTTACATCCAGCACCTCCAACTGGTGTATTGGACCTCAGTAATGTCTATTTCCCGTTGCGGTCCCTCAGTCTGAGTTGGTAGGTGCCATGTCACCTTCTACCGCCAGTTCCTTCCTCCAGCAAGCCTGAACAGCAGCATGAAGAATAAGCCATTGAGGTCCAAAGTCCAGCTTCCCCAGTCCAGCATATCAGATATTTTTGCATAGAAGAAGTGATCAAGGCTGGTCTAGGCCATATGACCATCACTTCTAGAGGTCTTCAGAGGGTTGTGGGCATCAGTGGTGCTCCCATGGCTGTGCTTTCCTGCATGCCAGCTCTGTCTGTGGCAGAACCAGGGTTCTCCACGTCCCGTCAAAGATGGCTGAGATGAAGGATGTGAATCTTGGGTCATCTTTACCGCTTTGGTGGAAACTGTCTCTTTCTTCCTTGTGGCCTCCATAGCTAAAGGCAGCCGGGACCATGTGCCGAGAACCAGCTGGATCATGCGACCTCCCAGAATATTGTACTGGCGCTTCACCTTATTGTCCTGCCAATGTCTACTTGCTGGATGGCTCAACCTGCTCCGATGGAGAATACTGTAATAATGGCATGTGCATGACGCACCATCAACAGTGCATCCAGCTGTGGGGACCAGGTGAGGACCCCCTTCCCTCTGGCTCTCTTTCAGACAGTAGCTTTTCTCCAGGGTCCGCTCCGAGAAGAATGCCCGTCCTTGGTTAGGCGAGCCTCCTCTTGGCAGAGGAAGAGGTTGGTGGAAGGGGCTTAACTGCATTGCTCCCACACTGACGGGCAGATGCACTGCAAAGCCCCTGGTGGGATTCTTCCCCAGCCTTAACCAGCGGTGCTTTGAATTGATCCTGGGATTTTCTGCAGACAAAGAGAGCGCTCCCACGCAGATACAGCCCCTTCCTCTGGACATTGTGGAATAAGGACTGCCAGGGACATGCAAAGCACCTGGAATTAGCCAGACAAACCTTTGATGGCAGCCATGTCTGTGTGTGTGTGTGCGTGTGTGTACACATACATACACACATACCATTCGTGGAGAAAATCTATCTATGTGGTTGCTAAGATTGCACACCAACTTGGTGGCACGTAATCCATCATAACGTATGTCCTATGCTCTGTTCCTTTGTGGGCACCGTCCCCGTGATATCCTGTTCTCCTTTTGGCTGGGAGATAGGCACCACCACCTGGACACTTTGGGTACTGCAGTGTGCGTGGTACAACCTTGGTCCTGCCGCAGAAGCTGCTCACATTCCACGGTTAGGCTGGACCAGACAAATGCAGTGGGGCATTTGCAGGCTATTTATGCATTTATTTGACTTACACTGCTCCCCCATCCTAAGTGACACAACTCTGGGTGGCTCACAACAGTGGTACAAAAGCAACGCGCCATAAAAACAATCAAAGCAAGAATGCAATTCGTTTCTCCTGAGTTGATCTGCTTTTAAGGCTCTTACGGTCCTGGGTTCCCAAGTGTTAGGATGTGCAAAGGCCCTTGGGGTGCATAAAGCTAACAGGTGTATGTGTGTGTGTGCGCGCGCATGTCTGCACTCTGTGTAATTAGGCTGCTCAAAATTTGAGTGTATTGTTCTTATTTTTAGTTTTACTGAAAGCCCACCAGGGAGTTTGTAAAAGCAATATTAAAACCCTCACTGAAACCAGGATGGAATGCAACATCACCCTGAAATCTAGCACAGATAAATAAAAACAGTCGTTGCATCCTGTATCTCAAGGCTGTTGCAACATGAGGGAAAAAAACAGCTTGGCACATCAATGCGCAGTGCATTGCATGTGCCATGTTCTCTGTGCAAGGCGCCGCTTCCAGAAGTTTCCACGGAATGGAAAAGATGCTTGAAAGAACGACCAAAGAAGCTGAAACGTTGAAGTTTGTTTTAGTCTAGTTTAGGAGAGAACTGATTGGTGAAGGGGCTTTCTGAAATGATCAGCGATGTGCAGAAAGTAAGTGATGGGCGAGTGATTTGGGGCAGGCAGAAGAAAGCAGTTCCTTTTTGCACACTCCATCCTAGCCTGGGGAACTCCCTGCCACTGGCTTAGTTGGCTGAAGAGGGAACAAAAGAGATTTGGAAGCTGTGGGAATCTAGTCTCCGAAAACCAAGTCCTGCAGTGTCTACCTGGGCTTTCACGTGGTTGCTCAACTTTCCTATTTTCTTGATTCCCACAATACAGTGAACCCTAAATTAACCAAAGGGATTGCGTTCACACAACACCACATGCCAACCTGAGCGAGGGAAGCAGTGGCCAAGTGTAACAGGCAGGGCAAATGCCATCAACCAGGTTAAGGAAGTTAGCTGAGCACGGCCTGTGTGAAGCGGGCTTTTGTATTTCCTGTGGGGACCCAGCAAGGGAGAACCAAGCCCATGTTGCCAATGGGGCAGGACTACCATGCCAATGAGAGCCCTGGAGGCTTCTTCTGGGTGTCTGGGAAAAGCAGAAGCGTTCGGTTGGTTAGGAGGGCTTCTATTAGCTCCAATCCTGGTCACTCAGATTTAGCCCTCCTGCAAGCATCTGCCAGATGAGTTGATCCCACAAGCCCCAGAGTTCCTGCAGGAATCTTGGGGGCTCCAACTGAAGATCCCACTCCTGAGCCTTGCTCCTAATGATGCCACCACTATAAAATAGAAGGAGGAGGAGGCAGATGGGGGTATTTTAATATTTTGCTCCATGCCTGGATGGCAGAACACTACAGAAATATTTCCAGCGCTAAATCAGATCTTCTCTCGCCCCACAGGAGCTTCGCCGGCCCCGGATGCCTGCTTCCAGGATGTCAACAAGGCTGGTGACATGTACGGCAACTGTGGGAAGGACAGGCACGGCAACTACGTGAAGTGTGCCAAGAGGTGAGCGTGTATCGGCAGAGGTATCCAGATGCTCGTTCTTGGGAGCCTTCTCTTTGACTTCCAGGTGTTGCCAAGTAAGATGGCTTTTGCAACATCATCCACCTGCAGCTTCCCATTCCCCATCATTTCCTGTCTGAATCCATCACAGTTAAGGGGCCCCAAAAGTTTCCTTCTTGCTTCACTTTTCACAGCCCAGACTTCCATTCAGCGCAGGTATAGTAGATTTCTGCCCTGGGGAGAAGGTTGGAGTGGATGATCTCAGTGGTCCCTCCCCACCCTTCCTTTCCATGATTCTGCAATTGGAGAGGGACCCTGGTGCTTGCCACAGCTTGTGGTCGCGCTTCCTGGCGTGAGTCCTGTTCATTCTCATTCCTTGATATTTGGGTTTGCGGGGCCATCTAGATGGATGCAAGGGACCCTGTCCCCTGAGTCTTCTGATTCTCTTCCTGATAGGACATTTTCTTTCCTTCCAGAGATGCCAAGTGTGGAAAGATCCAGTGTCAAAGCTCAGCTGCCAAGCCCAAAGGGACCAACACCATCTCCATGGACACCACCATCCGGTTTAACGGGCAGGAGATCAAGTGCCGAGGAACCCTGGTCTATGCCACCAAGGATGATGAGGGAGACCTGTCTGACCCGGGGCTCGTGATGACAGGGACCAAGTGTGGAAATGGGTTGGTGAGTCCTTTCCTGATGCAACCTCAGGAGAAGGGGAAAGTGCAACCACTACATTTTCCAACCTCTCTATTTCATGATGCAAGGTCATGTCTGCACAGCACATTTCACACGTTGCCACAGGTGTCATAAACTCAGCAAACTGTCTGGGCTTTTATGATATGCTATGCTAGAAAAAGTAATTCGGGTTCATCCTAACTGCATCTCCGTGTCTGCATCTCTGTGTGTCTGCACTGTGTGAGTGCACAAAGTGCTCAGGATATAGGAGATGGTTTTGTAAATAGCCACCTGCAGCCTCCTCCATGATCAGTGAAAGGAGCAACCTTCTTGTGTCATGGGAAAAACACTGGCAAGAAAGTCTCTGCCCTTATCTATTAAGGGGAAAAAATTGGTTCTAAACTGGCAACCAGAATTCTTGTAACCTGTCCCTTCCGTCCCAATAAATCTTGTTAAAGAAAACTCTGAGATAATCTTGCTTGGAAGAATTACTTCTACTTGAGGTGCTTGCCGAGGAAGGAAGGAAGGAAGGAAGGAAGGAAGGAAGGAAGGAAGGAAGGAAGGAAGGAAGGCAGGCAGGCAGGCAGGCAGGCAGGCAGGCAGGCAGGCAGGCACGCAGGCAGGCAGGCACGCAGGCACGCAGGCAAAGGAAGGGAGGTCTTTTCCTGACCTAGTAAGCATCAAGTGTGCACTGTCCTCAGCACTGTTGGGTGCCACTGGGGTTAAATTAGAAGCTCCATGGAACAGAAACAGTCTCTCTACCAGTTGTGCTAACAGAGCTCTGGCTGGAGGGTGGAACTCCAGTGAGTCCCACTGAGAGACATTCAGACCATAAACCAGGGAGAATTACATGTAGCTGACTGTCATATATACCTGTCTGCTTTCATACCTGTGCATTAGAGAACTGAATGGTAAATAAAAGTCTCCATATCCTGGTGACCTCTTAACCATTGCTTGATTGCTATAAATTCTGTCTTCCTTTGAAGTGGGCCTTTGATGGCATGCAAAGAGTACAATGCATCTATCTCAAGTACAATGCATCCCAAACTAGGCATGTCTCCAGTGGTGATGGGTGTTGGAAGACCTGAAGGACCAAGTTAGGGACAGATTGTCATGGAGCAAATCTATTTAGGTGGTTGTTAAGCGTCGACACTGACTTGATGGCACTCAATCAATATCAATCAATCAATCAATCAATCAATCAGACATGTCTAATCACAACTGATTCCAAAATCAGTTCAGAGCACTCCTCCTCATTGGCTAATCTGACTGGGGGGGGGGGGATTTTCCTTGCAGGTGTGCAAAGACCAGCGGTGTCAGAACGCTTCCTTTTTTGAACTGGATAAATGCATCTCTAAATGTCATGGCCACGGGGTGAGTAAGCAGCTACAGCCTTTGCTTTCGACACCGATCTTCTCCGAGGGGGACGCTGAGGGAAAAACGAGGCAAAGCGTTGATTTAATGCGTTGCAATTTTCAAACCATCTTCAAACAATAGGGCATTTCTGACCTGGAGGCAGATGGCGGACTCTGCCTGCGCAAGCCAGTTAAACCCTTTTGCGTGTGTCTCTGGGGGCTGTGCCTGCGATCCCCTCACTAGCAACCTCAAGGGTTCCTAATCTCGGGCATCTTTGCCCTTCCATGCTGAATGTGAGATGGATTTGTCAGTCAGAGCGGTAGCCTTCCCAAACAGGTCCCCAGCTGATCTGGCAGAGGAAACTCACTCGATGTGATTTCTGTCAGTAGACCAGACCAGGCAATCAACTCTACAGGGAGACTAAAGCTACTTTTATTGAGATGGGGTAGAACAACAGCATCTTGCAAGTCGGATTGTGCTGGACCTCCTCCCCCTTCTTATACTCCTGCGAATCAGGGAGGGGTCTGCCTGAGCCCTTCCTAGCTTCAGCTGGACGTTCTGGACCTTACAAATGCTTCAGCCCCTTTTGCCTGGGAACGGGTCCTACAGACCTCTGCCAAGGTCATCTTCCTGACTCTCTAACAGAAGAGCATTAGGTCGTTGCCTGTCAACAGCTTCACCCAGTGCCCTAAAAGGTGCTCCTCTGTGGAATTATAGCAATTGAAGCGAGCGGTGGTGAGGGCTGGTGGTATCTTCCAACGCTTCGTCCGAGGCTCTGCAGGGATTCTGCAGAGAGTTTGTGCCTCAGCCTGTAGCTAGACTTTCCAAATCGGCACACGCTAAGTAGCTTTTGCTGCCTGGCCCCCACAACATTTGGGTTGCACGTAAAGTGCAGGTTTGGCCAAGGCAGGAAATTAAGAACAACCTGTAGGCTGCTCATTGATGTGAGAGAGGTAATCAGAAGGGCCCTTCTTTTTAAGGTTCCTGTCTGTCTGTCTCTCATTTTAAAAAGAAGAAGGGAAAATGTATCTTGGCTGCTTATTTATTTATTTCTTTATGACCTCTCCACTCATTAAAAAAAAGAAAAGAAAAATGATCCATCCAATGAGGCTTTGCTGGTCAACATTGCAAGGGAGGGGCGGGAAGAAAAGGAACTCAGGAGGCTTGAGGAAAATATCCTCCCCTGGGCAGAACCAGGTGGGTTGGAGTCTTTAGGATAATATTCGCCTTCCTGCCCTTCTCAGTGCTTGTGTTCAGAGCCCCGGAAGAAGCGTGAGGCTCACTCGAGACAATCTCTGACTGTTTTAGGTTTGTAACAGCAACCACAACTGTCACTGTGATGCTGACTGGGCTCCCCCCTTCTGTGAGAAACCGGGGCTGGGAGGCAGCGTTGATAGTGGCCCTGTCCAGCAAGACCGTGAGTTGCCCCCCCTTCCTCCTCCTCCTCCTCCTCCTCCTCCTCCTCCTCCTCCTCCTCCTCGAATGCAGCCCTCCTCTGGGCAGTCAGGTCAACTGAGAGGAGGTGGCCCAGAGGGGTTCAGGGATGAGGAGAAAATGCACATGGGATGCTGGAACAGGTTTCCCAGTTCTGTTGGGCCTGCTTGGTCAGTAGATCTAGGTCTTCATACGCAGTGAATCGTTCAGGGTTTGCCCCGTTAGTCTGCACAGCTGCATGGGGGTGGCATTTTCAGTTGATTTGGGGGAGCCAAGAGCCAGTGGAGAGGAATATTCAGAGCAACCTCCTAAACTGTTGGGGTTACTGATCCGTTTCTTGAGACGAGTTGTTGCCCCTAACAAAACACTAGTGGAGCTCTCTCTTTCCTGATCAGGCAGGCAAAACAACTCTGGATGGTCCCTTTCTTTTTCTGTGGATTTTTATCCACTGGTTTGTCCTGCATTTTTCATTCAGGACTGGTTCGATGTGGGCTGGGTGAATTTCTCATTACCATTGAAGTGGTAGTGAGCAAAGCGCCCAGTGGGAGAAGGATTGAGAAATGCATTGTAGTAACGGGGCAGGTATTGGCTCACACCTGTTAAAACAGTGGAATGCAACTTTTGCTGTGTTTGTGCCAAACCATAAGTGAGCCTTTTCCCCACGGCAGGGGTGGTGGTGGTTCCATGTTGCTGTTCTTTGATGTACCTCTGAGTGGCAGGTCCCAGCCACCTAGAATCTATTTGGGATTGAGGTGGGGATAAAGCTTATGAAGGATGGATCTGTGGATGAAGGATGGATGGATGGATGGATGGATGGATGGATGGATGGATGGATGGATGAACGGATGAATAGATGCCAGGCTGTGTGGGCAGCTGAAGTCTGCAGTTGTGACCTTCTCCTTCTCCGGGGATCTTCTCGCAGATTATGAAGCCATCTTGATAGCTTCGCTGGTGATCTTCCTGCTGTTTGTGCTAGCTCTGCTCCTGGGGCTGTACACCTGCTACAGACGAGAGAGTTCGCTGCTCAACAAGTGGGTCCAGGGCTTAAGGAAGAGGCAGAAGGCGTGCAGGTGGGCAGTTCCCTAACAATTTCTGAGCCCTTTTCCTCTCTTCTGTCTTTTCCTAATACTTGCCATGAAGCCCACCTTCTCCTTCACACTGTTAGTTGCAGGTCTATTACATGGATAACTCTTCCACCTGGCCATATTTCATGGGAAGGCACCCCTGATCCACCCGTGGGCCTTGTTTACACAACACGCTCTAACTCAGTTACAAATGAACCCACTTTTGGGTTTCATTGAACCATAAACTCACCCAACAGCCCAGATTGGTGCAGTAGGCTAAACCAACTCTCACCCCCACCCCAAACTTGCCCAAGGTGAACTCTTGCCTTATCAAGTTGTGGGAATGCAGCCCAAGCTTAGCTCTTAAACTGATCTAGTTGTGAAAACACGGGAATAGCCCCAGCCAAATTCGAGATCAGTGCTTGAAAGAATCAACGCTATTCATTCAAGGCAGTAAACTTAATTATGTAAAACATCATCTCAAGAATTATTTTACTATTTGGTGTTCCCATACTCTGTTGTAAACTGGAAATCGTTGATCTCAGTGAAGAAAAGACGGTGGAGAAAACATTAAACAGGCAGCAGCTACAGTGGGAAAAAAGGAAGGGGCTCAGAGGAATATTTATTCTGCCCTCAAACCTTGTAAGAACCTTGAAAAGATCCTTGCTTGGAAAGTCAGGTTGCCATCATATCAAAATATCACACAGAAGTATTTTTCACTCTGCCCGAGGTTGGACCTCTGGACACCACGGTGCCTTTAAGCATCTCCGCAGGAATCCACTGGTTTCCAAAATGTGATGTAATGCTTTAGTTTTTTGTTTTTTTTTAAACCCAAAACATTGGCTTCTGGAAAATGTAGGTTGCTTTGGCAGTGAAACCATGAGAAATTGGGCTGAAACTGTTATTTTGAAATTTAACGGCAAGCTTTTGGATGCTTGTAAATCTCCTTTCTATTCATTTTGTTTGCTTTCTCCCCCCCCCCTTTTTTTTATTCTTCTTCTGTCTTTTCCCTGATTGCATCTGTAAAATTAATTGTCCCAATTGTGGTTGCTAAACGAGGACGACCTGTAATAATAATGAAAGGAAACTGGCAGTTGTGCTTCGTAGGGCGAGAAGAGATTCAAGGAATCACGTTCTCCAGCTAGGGACTTCTGCTGGGGGAAGTCAGGATTTGCACAATGGTGGGTGCAGACTCATGGTGGAAGCCCCACCTCTTTTGCACAGGCTTCAGTCGTGAGCCACACCCACCACCTTGCAGATTTTGACCCCCTTCCCCTCCCCACGGACGCTGCTGTGTTTAACTCTCCTTTCTTTACCATGAATTTGAAGTCAGGCTTACCATGTACAGACCTGAATGTGACCTTCATTTTTTCCAGCGCTGAAGGGGCCTTGCCTGTTCTCTGTTTCTCTTTGTCTGGCAGGAGCGTTGCTGTTCATCAGAAAGGTCATTCCAACTCTGCCTTCACCTTGCAGGACATCTCTTCTAGCAAAGCTAAGCCCAGCCCTACCAGCCAGGTAAATGAGCTCATCCCAGCTCAGCGCAAGCCCGGTGGCGGTCAGTTGACGGCTGATTATCCCATTCTGTGCTCAGCAATTCTTTCTCTTCTCTTCCACCTTGACCGAGTGACCCTCTCCAAATTAGACTTTAGAGTAAATGTAACTTCTTATATGCCATGGCTACTCACTCCGTGTCTTTCCTCCGTTAGTCCTTCTGCACTGTTCTGCCCGTGTACAAGCTGCATAACCAAGAGTCACTTGGTTGAGATGGGTGGCTATAGACATTCAAATAAATAAGTAAATAAATAAATAGATAAATAAATAAATAACCAATTAGGGATAGAGGAGAGGACAGGTTCCTTGATGGGCATGCAGGATAACGTTTATTCTCATCTTAGAACGTATATGAATGAGTTGCATTGAGAAAGAAAAAGCTTCAGATACGAAAAGGCAGCTTTCAAGTGGGTACTGTCACTGCTTGAAATTGGTAGTTTTAGCTGACGCATGATTTACATTTTGTGAGAGTGCGCAGATCAGTTCTGACCCAGTTCGGGTCGCTGACTTAATCCAGATGATCCAGCTGATTTGGAAAGTTAGTCAGTTTGATCTGATCCTTTGAACTAAATCATCCGTATAGTTCTAAATTGTTGTGTTATATTCTCTGTAAGCTGGCAAGTCTTTTTGGTTGTGGGGGGTTGGGGTGGAAATGTGATAGATAAATAAATAAATAAATAAAAAATTGGCTTGAGCCTAAATAGCTTGGCACCTGCTTGGATTCAAATGACTGATTCCGTTCAGAAAGCTGAAAATTCTGAAAATTCATTCCTTGTGATAAAATCGATGCAGTGATCTTCAACCCAAAGCTCCGAGCGATAGCTTTGCGGAGCCCTAGTATGTCGATATCATGACCGGTGAAACTATCCAGATAGTGATTCCCAGAGGTGGCTTAATTAACGAGCTGCGACACAGGAGCCAAACCCCACCCAAACTGTGAGCTTGCTGGATCTCTGTTAGGTTAGGTATAGTCACGTGCAGGACGCAGAACAGTCAGACATAAGATACCAGAAGGATTATTCCGACTGAAGGTTACAAAAACGTTGAAAGAGCAGTTTGATTGTGAAATCAGCAACCCGAAAGGTGGTGTGGATGTGTTCAAGCCAAGGCTGGATAGCCGTGTCTCGGGGATACTTGAATTTGGATTCTGGCATTGAGCCGGGTTGGGGTTGGGGGTGTCCTGGATGGCCTTAAGGGTCCCTTCCAGCTTGAGAAGTGGAAGCATCTGTGATCCAGTTCTTCAGTTCAAAGGGCAGATCCCTCGTCCTCAAAAGGGCCGGGAGTCTGGAGATCTGCTTCTCCTTTGGGTTGTGTTCTTGGGGGAAAGGTCTCCATCTCCACCAGAGAACCTCGTGACCCCTCTCCCTTCTCTGTTCTCTCTCTCCAGGCAGCAAGAGGCATTTCTTCGCTTAAGCCAAACCCCCCTCAAGGTGCACCCCACCCCATCAACGTTGTACGGCCCCTGCGGCCTGGCTGTGGCCCCTCAGCCCCTCTCCAGAGAGACCTCAAACCTTCCAGGCCTCCACCACCACCTTTCCACAAATCTCCCGCCGTGCCTCCAAAAGCCGGGTTTGGTGGGCACACCAAACTGCCCCCTCCGAAGAAGCCCCTTCCCAGCACCCCCGTCCGCCCCCCTCCGGTGAGTTGCCTGCTCCCATTTGCCCTATGGGCTGGGGGTTAGTTCTGGGACCCACGATCGCTGCAGGCAGGTTATACATCCAAGGGCCAGAGGCGTCCGGCGCGAGTCCTGTGATGTGATGTGCACCAGGGCATCTTTTGCACAATGACATCATGGTGCATGTGACGTCACTCCCACCTCGCGCCCCTGCAGATGCCTCCTCCAAGGGTGCCCAGAACCTGGGCTGGGGTTGGCCCACCACAATCCTGTTGCTCAGCACATTCACACGTTGCACGAAGTTTTGAACCCTGTGCAGATAATTTGGCCTGCGGGTGGCAAGAGGGTGACTGGGAAGCACCAGTTCATTGCTCCATGTTTCAGGGACTTTGGGGGCGGGGGGTAAGAGTAGATGGCCACTTTTCAAAGGTGGGAATTGACTTCTCATAGAAGGTTGGACAAGGTTGGTCTCCTAGAACTTCCCTGCTCCTCTTTCCCCCCTTATTTTGGAAGGAAAAAACCCCAAAATTGCACCATCAACATTGGACTTTTTTGCTGCTGTTCATCAATGACACTGTCTCGAGTGCTGGGGAAATGCAACTGGCACATGGGCCACGGTGTGGTCACCCCTGATTTATGGCTTAGCATAAATCTCCGTGGCCTACAGCAGCCATTAGAAAGGGAAGTTCTGTGTGCGGAATCCAACCAGCTCCAAATCCTGTTGCCCAACTGCTGTTTTGTGCCATTTTTCCCCTTGTTAGGTCAACCCGCAGCACAGGCCACCTTACAAACCCTTACCAAGGCATCTTCTTCTGGCGAAAGACGTGGCATCAGCTCCGAGTCCCACCTTGCTGGTCATGGTCCCTCCTGCCAACTCCAAGCCAGCAGGAACTGGGGCCTTGAGCCATCTCTCAAAACCTCTCAAGTAAGTTGGCTGTGAAAGACGATGCCTTCCTGTTGATGGAGGAAGGGGGCTGGAACGGGATGAGGCTGTGTCAGTGGGCAGAAATTTGCCAGTCCTGCATCACTATCGTCCACTTTCTCCATCTTTTGCCTTCTGCGCATTTCCTCCCCGGTGATGTGAGCATTAATGCTCGACTGGAAAGTTACAGCAGTTATAGTCGAACGCATGTTGTGACTCTTATGATTGGGAGATCGGGAGAGGATCTGAAACGAAGTTTATCTTAGCAGAAGCTAATTTTCCAAGGGAGCTTCACAGAGGCTCCAGATTCTCAAACTGAAAAATAATGTCTTTTGTGGTTTTTCCATTGGCCCACAAGGTTGCAGGGCACGCTTGTTTTCACGCCAAGTTCTTACAGAAGAGCTACCAGTGCGTGATGGGACAAGGGGCTTGTCTATCAGCAGCTTGTTGCAAGGCCTGATGTGGAGTAAGGATGAAAGGGAGGGACTGGCCCAAGGCCACCCAGCTGGCTTCTGTGCTCTCTTGGGTCCTGGTCAGCACTTTGACCACTACCCCACACTGACTCTCTGAAAAATAACATATGGATGAATAAAAAATAATGTCCTAGTCCTGTTCCTGTTGAACAATGGAAGGGGCAGTTTTCCAACTTGCCCTTCTCCGTCTGAAAAATTGAGAGTTAGTCTTGAAAGCTGCTGCAACCTGACGATTAGGATGTAGAATTTACAAACTTGCAGAATAGGAGGGAGCCAGAAAGGGGGGGACGTTGGGAGACCTTTGACCGTACACTCGCACCCAACGGCAAACGACTTTGGCATTCAAGCTAATAACACGCCTCTTTTTCCCCCTTTCCCTCAGGCCAGCGCCACCTCAAAGGTGAGTGTGACCTTCCCCTGGGCCTCTTCCAGGGAAACCCCACTTCCTCCCCCTTGCCCTTGACCCGTGTTCTGCATGGACGTTGTGTGAGAGATTACTGGCTGTTCAGATCACATGGTGGAAGCAGCTTCCGCGTCTGCAGGTGTGGTATTCCGGTGCTTGTATTTCAGAAATGTGAGTGGAAAGAAATGCAAGAGTGTGCAAATTGCACTGAAGGGAGATCAGGGCCCAGATCCGTGGGGTTCGACCTTCTTTGTTCCCCAATGGCCCCCTGGATGCATTTGGGGACCCTCCTATTGAGAAGCTTTTTGGAAATGTGTGGTTGCTTCCATGCTACGTACGGAAAGGGGGTGATGTGTGAGGTGGGACCCACCATGGCTAGCTTTGGATGCTGTCCTTCTGGTTCTTTGGAGGAAGTTCTGATTTTTCTCACCTTTCTTTTTCTTTTAGACCCATCCCAGCCTTAAAAGTCCAGGCCGCTTCCTTCCCCTTTAAGAAGTGACCAGGCTCGACTGACCCTGGGGGAACATTGCCTTTCTTATTTGCACTACTGTGGTCCGACACAGGGATTTTTGTTACCAGAGACCTTTTCAACTTTTTTTTTGGGGGGGGGGGGAAGGAAGCAGTTCCACAAATAACGAAGAAACAGAGGGGAGAGCTGTGGTTCATGTGACTGGCCCTTCTGTGTAACGTGGGGCTGTAGAGAGTAGGATGGACCTTGAGACGCGTTGCTTCAGCCGACTCCAATCCACAGAAGCTTCATGAAAGTGAGAGACTATCATTACCTACCTCCTTGTTTTGCACAACCTCATGAGATGTTCTCTCCTTGACTGCTAGTACGAATAGGGCGGACCTGGTCCCTGAGTTGGTGTCGCGGATTTGCAGTTGGATACACCAGTTTCCCAGGCATACGATGCAGCAAAGCATTTGAGTGAAACCAGTTTCTCCAGCTGGACATACGTCAAGTATGTTGGGCTGAGCTCCCATCACCTATTTGGAAGACGATAGGAGCCAGATCCAAACCACCTGGAAGACACCAGTTTGGGAAAGATGATATAGGGTTATTCCAGGGGTTGATGAGCTCTGCTTGAGCCCCTGTTGACATCAGCTTCTTCCTTCTGGGGAAGAGGGCCCAGTGGTTCCCTATCAGCACATCTCCTGTGTAAATGATTCCAGAGAACAGGAAAAGCCTTGGAAAATTGCTTGGTGCCCTGGAATGATGCTGCGGGCCAGAACAGACATTCCTGGGGCAACTTCTTGGTTCCCTGAAGTAGGGAGGCCCAAGACTTCATTGGGCACAGGAAACACTGTCTCCCTCAACCCTCCTCCCTCCAGTTACATTGGGTGGGCGTTTCTGTCCCACACATCCATAGGGACTAGGTTCAGGATGTCACTCGGCAGAATATCAACACAAAAGTCCACAACAGCCAATCCTACTGGATTCCATTCGTGAAAAAGAAAAGAAATAGCTGTGGTTGGTGGTGAATTGAAACAGGGATCTGGGGAGGGAGCCTCCCCTTTTCTTTGGGAATGAAAAGTCCCCCCTCCCTATTTGCACCAGGAAATCTCACTTTGGGGGTCAAATTGTTGCTTTGAGAGGCGAAGGTCACCAGAAGAACAGCACAGGGGGATCAACTTGATCCCCTTTCACAACACAGCACAGGCCCTGATGGCTGACAGTGGGATAGTGATAATGTAGTCATCATAGAAGATAGGACAAGTCTTGTAGTCCACTCAGCCTATTGGCATCTGTCCCCCCCCCCAACTCTGACCCCACCACCCAGGGCCGAGAGCATGGTGGAGATTTGATCAGAAAGAGAGGAAGCCAATCTGTTGCCACGTTCAAAGCACCCACATTCCTTGGAAGGGTGCTTTCTGATATGGCGGCTGGTTGGGTTTGTGATTTGTTTGCTTCCTGAGGATGGTCACATCCCACCCTGCTCTTCTGCTGTGCCTACAAGGGACACACCAGATTGGGACTGAAATTATTTAGGTAGCCTGGAGTTCACCATGCTTGACTGGACTAGAAAAGCCAACAGTATTTGTGACTTCAGAGGGGGTCAGAACAGCTCCAAGATGGGAGCTGCTCCAAGGTTAGGGATTGTTCTGAGCTCTTGGGGGGAGGGAGGGAGGGTGGGAGGGAAAAACGCTTTATTTGTACTGCAGGTCCAGAGCGATGTCTCAGGGACTACACTCTCTTCAAGGCTCTCGGGGAACAGGAGAGTTTGCCTTCATCTGCTGCACTTTGCACTAAATTAGGAGGTCATCTTCTGTCCTCCTTTCTCGCCTTTGATCCAAGCAAGGAAGGAAGGACCCTCGAGGTGATGAGCAAATGTGCCTCTACTCACAGATGCTTCATACCTCAGGTTCCCCACTGGATCCCTTCCTGGGGGGGACGAAGAAGAAGAAGAAGAAGAAGAAGAAGAAGAAGAAGGAGAAGAAGAAGAAGAAGAAGAAGAAGAAGAAGAAGAAGAAGAAGAAGAAGAAGAAGAAGAAGAAGAAGAAGAAGAAGAAGAAGAAATCTTTCTGTTAGTGAGAGGTGCATGCCAAGGTTGGGCATTGGTGCTTCATGGACCAAGCAGCCAGTCTGACCATGAAACCTGTGAACTGCTCCTTTCTTAGGACCTCCTCTGGATCTAGGAGGGAGGGGCTAAATGCCAAGACCTCATTTTCAGGGTCCAGGAGCCCATCTGAACACAAGCCAGGTGCCTTCTTCCTCTCTCTTCCTTTCACCACAGCCACCTTCCAGCCTCCTGGGATCAAGGGTCCTGAGCCTAAAAATGGGGCTTGGACCCCGTTGGGAGGCCTCCTCCTCTCCTTTGAGAAGCACTGATTAGCTCTTGGTAGCAAGCTGCTGCCCCAGGGGGTTGGCTTCTTCCGTGAGAAGTTTCTTTTCATGCGTGGGGATGCGTTGCCAGAGGTTTCTTTTGACCGGGAAAACCAGCCATTGGGTGACTATTTCATCTGGCCCCAAGAACTGCACAGCCCTTTCTCTCCCTCTCCCCATTTCTTTTCTTTTTTGCTATACCCTTAGAAGACTTTACTACGTATATTGTAGAAGAGACGCCTGCGTTTCTCCGCACAAAGAAGGCTACTTGGAAAATCCGGTCCTTTAAAAGCTTTGGGTCTTTTTTTAAAACAAATAAATAATTTTTTTTTTACTAAATTCTGGTCCATCATTTTGGGGGAGGCTTTGGATGGTGATGTGGGGATGAGGGTCAGTGCTGGTTGCGCTCCATGCTCAGGGCTGGGGGGGGGGAGGGAGTCTGACCCCTCGGGGTGTTTGACTTGGGGGGGGGGTCTGTCTTTTAGGCTGGTCCTCCTTTGGTGACTTGGGGAGGATTTTGCGAGTCACAGGAATGATATTTCGGTGCTTTGCATCGTTACTTCTAACAGCTGGGGACCATTTCTTGTTCTAACCCAGTGTGTGCCTCCTCCCTGTTTCTTAAATCTCTCTGAAACCTCTTAAAGTTTTAAATTAATATTATTTGTTTGAGCATTGAATCTGCTTATGGAAGCGAGCCAGGTTTATGCAAAGGTGTCAAATTGACATTGAAGGCATTTTGGGGACCGCTGCAAAATGTGGTGTGGTGTTCAGACAAGCAAGCCATTTCTTGTTTTGCATCCAAGTTGGCAATGGATATCCAGGAGGTTGGGGGGTGGTCAGAAAAGTCAAGATGGCTGCTTTGATTTGGGGCCACCATCTTGACTTTTTTTCGCCCCATCTCTGCCAGCTATGTATCTTTCTGCCAAACGTTTATGCCTTTGACTTGAACTGGCTGCCTTTCTGAACAATAAGGAGCAAACATCTTTTTTTATTATTATTTAAATATAGATGTTTGGCAGTCTATTGATACCCTCGATGTAATTATTTTCATTGTAAATCACCTCTCTTAACTGTTGTACATCACAATTACATGGGAAAAATTGTAAAAGAGACTAAACTCAAATGAAAAATCATTCTGAATACAAGGCTTACCCCAAAGAAGCAGGTGATGAAGCACCATTAAGACATTCAGGGAAAATGCCAAACAATTCATCACTGCAAGGTCCATTTTGCAGGAAATTAATAATGTGCTCTTTTCTCATTTATCTAAAATCCTTATATACCTGTCCTGGAAATCCATTGAGAACAGACTTTATTTGCTCCTTTCAAATTATAATAAAAAAGGTTGCCAATATGATATTTAGCATCGCAGACTCCCCTAAAATGGCGTGTTTTAATTTGCAGCACCTCTATTCTGCTTTACTTTACCTTGGTGGGGGGACCCTATTTTGGTCAACGGTTGCATGTCCCTAAGGAGGAACGGTTGAGGGATGCCTGTGGTTAATGGGAGGAGCTAACACCAGAAGTGGGAGGGGCTAACAGTGGTTGGGTGGCTCAGTGTGGCTGAGATGAGGCTTAGGAAGAAAACACATTTGTCCAGTCTTTTGTGGGTGGAAATCCTGGCTTGTTCTGCATCAGCTGCATTCACAAAACCCGTAACTGCCCTAAGCCGTCAGTCCAGGCACGATACTGATGAGTCAAGGGCCGCCTTGGGGGAGGGATAATGCAGAACCCCCGCCCAGTTCCTCCAGTCCTGCCATTGACCAGAGGGGCCTTTGCGCCATGGCATCAGTGCCCTGTCCCCATTGGCCAGGAGGACAGCAGTGGGTGTGGCTTAGGCAATGCAGCCAACAAAGCGTTTTGGAGAGATGCTCTGGGCTCGCCAGTGAATTTTGCGACCGAAGGTGGCAACGGGCTGGGACGGCTGGCTACCCCGGGCTGATGGGGTGAAGTAGAATTGCTAATCTGGTAGTCAAGCCTCCCTTGCTTCAGGTCAATGGAGTTACCAGGGTCACTCAGGATGTGGGAAGTTTCACTTGCTCACCTCAGTGCTTCTTGATTCCTGATTACGTGCCTCTAGGTCATCTTTGACTCCTAGCGACCACACAGATAGATTTTCTCCAGGATCCCTGCTTCTTGGAAATCCCCAAAACAAAGCTCTGGGTGGGGCACCCTTGCAGGAGAGGCGAATACGCCCACATCCAGTTGAAGGCCATCAAATGCAGGCCTGGTGGCTGCTCATCTCTGCCAAACCTGACCAGTATTACTCTAGGATAGTCAGCATGAGGTGTCAAATCCAGACCAGTTCATAAATTCTTGGGCACACCAAGAAAAAGAGTCGTTATGTGAATGTATCAGTTATACGCATGCTGTTATGCACAGAGACCACCAGATGGCAACAGAGCACCACAACTCAGAATAATGACCCTTCAATGCATTCTCTGCTCTTGTTGCCTTGGCCATTTTTCCCTGGAAACTTTTCTTCTTTGTGTATATTTCCAGCCCTCTCATCTCTAAATCCTATTTTAATGGTCTTTGTCATGAAAGATATCAAACATCTCTTGTGGCGGCTAGAAGGGCCTCGAGTCAATTTCTCCACCCTGCTCTGCTAAGCGAAGGTCTGGAGATGCTTTGAAAGGTCTCCAAAGAAACCAGTTCTTTAGTGTACAGGCCAGAGGAAGGGTCCTAGTGAGGGATTAGGTACCTACTGGAACCAGGTTCAGCAGAAGTCAAAGTGAGAAGAATTTTAATTACTTGTGTGGTTCTCATAAAAGGCAAAGATTTCCTTCTGATGTCCAAGTCCATCAATATCTCAAAGAGATACTCTGCCTTTTGACTGCTTTTAGGTGGTGGGGGAACTCCAAAGGTTAACATCAAGGTGGACCTGAGTCCTTGTAGAATTTGGAACCTGGTTCTTGACTAGCTAGAGAAGCTGAAAATGGTCTGGCCAGATTTTGGCTGCTAAGTGCTCAATGTGAGTCCATAACTTCCAAGGTGGCCCTTGATGTTTTACTGGCTTCATCTTCTTAGCATAACCTCCCTAGTTCCAATCCATGAAAGGGAGCATTTGCATGTTGCTGCAGAGGCAGGATTTTTAAAAATTGGTAAGCGTTTAAGCAATGAAGTAATTACTATAAATGCTATTCCCACCTGGGCCTCCTTGTTTGCCTACTGGCCTGCTCCCAACCAACAGCTTCAGCCAGAGTGGCATAAAGCATCAGCTAGTTAACCAAGGTTAGAAGTGTGACTGTGTTGGGAGAAACAGAAACTGTCACTTCTCGTGGCTCAAGGAGCAAATTCTGAGAGTAGGGTAAGGAATCCCGTGGAAATCTCTCTACGGGCTTCTTGAAGACCCTCTTCTTGGGTTGGCTATAGCTGCAGGTTTCTGTCTTACTGGCCTTATTTTCTGGAGACACACCATTGCAAGATACAGAGAACCAATTAAAGTCGAAGTAAGTGATCTTTTGCTGACCATATGAACAACTGATACGTTTTTTGTGGCAGGGGAATGAAGGTGGTTTCCCCTTGTCTTCTTCTGGACTTCCTTTTTCAAGTTTCCAGGGTAGTCTACAGTCCTGGGATACTCTGGTGGTCTCCTACCCAAGTACGAGTTTCTGTGTCCAGAAAAGATCAGCCTGGGGCTGCCAACTGCTGAGATCAGGGGATCAAGACAGGGATTCTGAAGATAATGTTCAACATGATGGAGGTATAAGCTTGATGGGAATGGGCCAAGCGAAGAGGAATGACTGGGGCATCTGATCCACCCTGGAAAATACCTGGCTATGCATCATCAAAGACGGAGCCTCCTAGAATGGAGCAGAAGATGGACTCTCTGCTGGAGATGTTGAAGCAGAAGCTAATGACCATCTGTTGGGGCTATTGTAGTGGTCAGCCAATGTGGGGGGCTAGTGTAAATGCTGGACTAAGAGTGGGAAGATCCAGGTTCAAGTCCCTACCTCATCCAGGGATACTTCTAGGATGACTTTGAGCCAGTCCCTCTCTCAGTTCAATCTACTTCACAGGGTTGTGGTAGGGTACAGTTGAGGAAGAAGTGATAATACCAACCTAGATATGAATAGGCAGGAAGCTACATTGCTTCGAACACCACTGTTAAGGGGTTGGGCTCAGAGTGGGGAGATCTGAGTTCAAGCTCACCCTTGGTCATAGAAGCTCCCTGGATGACTTTGGGCCAGTCCCTTTTCTCTCAGCCCAGCCTACCTCACGGGGTTGTTGTGGGGAAAAACAGAAGGGAGCACTATGTATGTCACCTTGAGGTCCTGAATGAAAGGTGGGATGCAAATCTAATCGATAAATGAATACATTCTGCATTGGACAGGGAGTTGGACTAGATCTGTGTTTTTCAAAATTGGCAACTTTACGAAGTGTGGACTTCAACTACCAGAATTCCCCAGCCAGCCATTTTGAAGTTCCTTCCTCCATCTGGTCCTCCTGAGTTCCCCTCTCATCTCATCCTCAGAGCTACACTTCCTCTGAACATGGAGGTTTAATTGCAGAACCCCAACCCAACCACTTTAGGCCCGGGAGCTCAGCCAACCTTGGACCTCCTCCATCTGACCGTCTGTGCAGTGAGGAGGTCCTGCTTCCCCATAGCCAAAATCTGCTTCTTTGCAATTCCCACCTGGCTCCTCCTTTTTCGCTTAATAACCAGCGACGGTTTGGTTTTAATTATGTTGTGAAGAAGCTGCTCCCTTCGAAAGCAAATATTTGAAAATTGTCATGTTAATGGGAATAATAAGGATTTAACCTTCCTGGATTTGTTTAATCCTCTCCAAAAGGCGCTTAAGACATTAGCGATCATTAGGGAATCTAGTGAGGCTTCCGTGTGGGATCCAAACTGCAGTCGCAGGATGCAAGCATCCATCCCGTGCGTTGCAAGAGCAAAACCCACGGGTTGTGGGGCTGGGCACAGGGCACACATTGGGCTTGCTTAGCCCTCCATAATCTGCTCTTCATCAGCTGCACTGCCCCTCACAGCACCACAACAGCTGTTGTTCTTACATTACAGATGTATCTTGTTATTGTTCAGGTGAATTACCTTTTCTGATCTGATGGAAAAAGACGCGTTAAAAAGGGGTGGGGCTTCAATCGCATGGTCTTGACTTTTTTGACCTCCCCCTGCAGACATCCCTCTTCCAATTATTAACTCTGAAAAGAAAAGTACCAGTGGCCAGGAGGCTTATAGTGATACTGGCTTGATAAAGAACGGATGCTTAAGTGGGATCCTGAAGTAATTGGATGACTTGCTTCACCAAATACATTGAACCATGGACCAAGTGGTAAACCTGGTTACAACTAACCAGGTTTTTGCCACTGAACAAACACAGTTACTAAGTCTGTAGCTACCTGGTTAAGCCTGTTGTGAGTTGTCCTAGAGTCTCAATGCCTATCAAGGGCTCTTGCCCAACCAATACCACCACAATATCATCTCGTGGGTGTTGCTGACATGCTACATCCCATCTGTTTTGTCTCTAACTCAGAAGCTTGGGTCAGATAGCCACTGTTCAACCTCAGCCCATGGTTTCACAGATAGGATGCGACAAATAAACAGATTCCTTTGTAGTCACCCCAATTCTTGTGAAGGTCAGTAAAGGGGTAACTAGGGAGCAGGTGAGCCTTCTAGAGAAGCTGTTGTTGGTCTTTGTGGGGCACCAGGCTAGGGAATGTAGATAAGGTGGCATCTTCTCTGCTCTTATGGTCTCCTAGTCCTGTAGGCTTTGAGATTTGTGGCTGGCTCTCAAAGTATCTGTAGTAGTAGAACATCAGTCCTCAAGCTAGACATGTTTTCTGCTTAGAAGGTCTCCTCAAAAGACATGACTGCATCCTAGTGCCAGGAGGGTGGCAAAGGGGCAAAGGACTATGGTGGTTGAAGGAAGGGCCAGTGACCCTGGATTGTGGCTTCATGCAAGCTGGCACCCCAGGTTGCCTCTCTGGTGAAGGGTGATGGGAGTTGTGGTCAGCACATCTGGAAGGCTGCAGGACCATCTCCAAAGGTCTTCTTCACTTCATCCGCTGCCCCCTCCCTCGTTCTCCCAAACTATTTGAAATGAAAGGTGGTGATCCTGGTGTGAAACTGGATGGGACTTGGCTTCAGGGATGATGATGGTGATGATGATGATGATGATGATGATGATGATGATGATGATGATGATCCAAATTGGATTCCAAATTGCAGGGCTGAAACCAAAATTAACAAAACCCCCAACAACTGGAAGAGGAAATATAACATAGGCAGATGCCCAGAGAGCTTGGATGTGGGAATGAAGGAAAGATTTGCTTCAGGAAAGAGCGTATCATCCATTCATCACTTTTTGGCTTAAAAAAAAAGTGGGGGGTGGGGAATCTAGACACCACAATTATGTTTGGTCCTTACTCAAAGGTTTTGACATCTGAGAGCTTTCTCACATGGGGAGGGGCCTGGGAGCATGGCTTGCATTTAATTCAGCTTTCTGAGCTGTATGTGAGGAAGGGGAGATATAGTGCAGGGCGCATATGTAAATGTATCACATTCTTGGAAACTTGCGGCTCAGGAGCCGTTTTGTAAATTGCCTGGGACTTCTCCTCTATCTCCTTTGCTCGCAGGGATGGCGGTGGTGGATTCTAAAGATCTATGGCCTTTTTAAGTCACAGCATTAAAAATGCCAACATTGAGTGGGTGGGTGGGGGGAAGAGGAGAAGAAAGGGAAGTCATGTCTTCATTTGATTGGGGCACACAAGTCGTCACACACACATGGCACCAATGATGAAGTTTGCACAAGGTGCCACTCATCTTGAGGAGTGTTTTTAACGTATTGATTTGTAGCTGTTTAGATTTCTCTCTCTTTCTGCATCATCTCTATCTCTATCTATTCATCATCTATCTATACCTATCATCTATCTATCCATTCTATCTCTATCTCTATAATTATATCATCTATTTATCATCTATATCATCTCTCTCTCTCCTATCTATCATCTGTCTATCCATTTCTCTCTCTCTCTCATCTCTCTCATCATCATCATCACCATCATCTATCATCCATCCATCTCTAATTTATTTTTTCTTCTCTCTCCTTGTATTAGTGTGAAAGGATGAATGGACAGGTATGAAAGAGAAGATTGTGTATTGTGGGTTCTCCATCTCTGGAGGTTTTTCAGAAGAAGCTGGAGAGCCGGCTCTCATAGATGGTGAAACTGGTTGTCTCAAGGGTTGGACTGGATGATCTCTGTAGTCTCTTCCAACTCTTCCTTCTATGATTCTATGATCTCCCCCACTCCCCCCCCTTCCTCCCTGCAGATGTCCATTCAACAGGGCAGGATTACTGGAGAAAATGTTTTACCAGCTTCCTCCAACATAGGTTGGGGTGCGGTGTATTTTAGGAAATAACATTCCCCCTCCCTCCGTGGACCCCACCCCCAGTAAGAAGCAGCATCTTCCCAGCTTCCTCCATTTGTCTAGCCAGGGATAGGCAGCCTTTGAAGGGTTAGATCCTGCAAGCCAGCCTCCTGACTTTCTCCAGGGTCCCAGAAAGCCATCCGTTGATGTGTTTCCCCAATCCCCTGAAGCAGCCTAAAATGGGGCTGCTGAAATTGGCCATTGCGGCAAGGAATTTCTGCTGGGGCAGTGGGCTGCATCTGGCCTGGGGGCTGTGGGTTGCCCACCCAGCTTTAAATGGGGACCTCTTTCAAAATCAAAAATATCCAGCCCATGGGAAACATAAAGGTGGCCCATTGTAAGAGCAGCCTTTCCTCTGGGGGCTGAATTAGGAACAGCAGAACAACCCATTGGGAGACTTTCTTTTAAAACAATTACTAAATTGAATGTGAAAGAGGTTTGGCATGGTTCCTAGTGTGTTTGTCTGAGCCTGAAGAACATGGAATGACTCCCCCCATCTTGCACCAGAGCTGCAAACGCTGCATGCAGTTGCCTTCAAGAGCTCTGTGCATGTATGCACCAGATGTGCCTAAAGGGAGCCTGCACAGAAAAAGCTGAGAGATTTGTGGAAAGTCGCTCCATAATATGGAAAGCTAGTAGGAGAGATTGTGAGCAAGGTGGAGGGCAAGGAAGAACACTCAACTGTGTCGTCATTCACACATGCGCCCTTCCCTACAAACGTCCACATGTCACCGTCCAACAAACCCTTTCAGATGTAGGTCCTACGATTAACAGACTGCCACGATGGCAATTGATCATGAGGTCACTAAGAAGACGTTAGACAAACAACTTGGATGTTATTTCAAAATATATACGAAGAGATACTGTGGATGTTTGGGGCGTGGAAGAGCAGGCGGCTTAGAAAAATTAGGAAAATCCCATTTGAGCTTTCCCCCAACGTTAGCACGGCAGCATTGCCAATAAAGCTGCAGCCTTGACACAGGTGGGGGACGAGACGGGAGGAGACATGGAGGAGACACACGTGTTTTGGGAGCTGTGCAGCCACCAGCAAACAGAGCAAAGCAGCTGAATAAAAGAAGGCATTTTTTTCCTTCAAAGGGAGTGGATGGTCCAGAGGAAAAAGAACAGGCTCAGCCAAGCAAAGCACAGTGTGGAAAGTTGCAAGTGCTGCCCGTTAATAAAGAAGAAGAAAAAAAATAGAAGAACTCTCAGAGCGAGAGAAAGGATTTAAAGACAGACCAGGGCCTGTAAGAGTAAACCCCTAGAGCAGTGTTGTCCAAACTTGGCCACTTGAAGATGAGTGGACTTCAACTCCCAGAATTCCCCAGCCAGCATGCTGGCTGGGGAATACTGGGAGTTGCTGTCCACCCATCTTCAAGTGGCCAAGGTTGAGAAACACTGCTCTAGAGGTTTAAACTTGAGCAAGAAGCTAAGAGCAAAGACATTGTTCAGCATCCCATACCTTAATCATGGTGGATCTAACCCAATTTTATCTCAATAATGTGGTCTCGGCTGCAGCGGGCAGGCAATACAGTTTCCATTCTGTCCTCCTGACCCTCTTTTCTGTGTCTTTCTCTCCCCTCTCCTCTGCATATTTGTATGATCGTTGTGGGGAAAAGCCTTGTCTCCCTGCACTGAGAAAGACAATGTTTTTCTGGGCTTTTCTGGGACGTTGTGTGCAATGATCTAAAAATGCATCTGTAAGGTGAGACTCAGAGATGATGAAATGGACTCGTTTGGGGTCTTGGAAAAATGGGTTGTGGGATTGATTAAAGAACAGGCAGGACAGCAGGAAGCCATCTCTGCCTCCCCCAGAAATGGGTTGACTGAAAGGACTAGTTTTAGTTTGTAACTAAACTGGTGCGCCGGATCAATGAACGACAATTTGAACGTGTCCTTGCTGGCAGGCGGAAAAGTAAACGCAACCTGACGAATGTAATCATGATTGAAGCCTTGAGTTGCAGGTCACCACGAGCATGGAGTCTCATAGTATCATACTATGGAATCACAGCCTGGGGAGGGACCCCCGAGGTCATCTACTCCAACCCCTTCTTTGGCATGGGATTTCTTCAAACAATTGTCTGGACAAAAGGCTGGCCAAAGACCCTAATGAAGATATTTGATTTGATTTTGACTGGAATCTTCCGAACCACTCACCTCACAGCTGATTTCTGTTTTATTTTATTACAATAATT
The DNA here is from genome assembly GCA_030867105.1 of Liasis olivaceus. Lineage (NCBI taxonomy): Eukaryota > Metazoa > Chordata > Lepidosauria > Squamata > Pythonidae > Liasis > Liasis olivaceus. Next base: position 3,188,435 of record CM061354.1, read on the forward strand.
ATGATTGTAATTATTATTTTATAATATTATTATTATTACATCTCTCTTCTTTCTTCATTAACTCTTTCTGTAACTTACTCCTTTGGAATACAGGTGAGTTTCTGCCTTCCCTCTTTCTTTTAACATAGTGGCAGATTCTTACCTGGGAAGCTAAGCCTTTCAGTGTCTTCTTTGGATCAACCTGTTCTGTTCCTCAGAAAGAAGAGTAGTTTTCCTGCCTATGTTCAGCGTGAATCATATCCCTTGTGATTCTTCTTAAATTATGAGCATTAAAATGTGAGCTTTGCCACATCCTGATTGTAAGGAACAGAGAGAGAGAGAGAGAGTGACTAAGGCAGGTACTTTTCTCAATTTGTTTCACGGCCTTTGGAAGTTGTCGTAGGCTATTAGTGGGTTTCTGAGCACACTTTTCTGATTCAGTGGGGCTTGCTTCCCCTGGTCTGGGGAACCTGAGTGGGGTCCCAGTGTGCAAAGTCCCTGAGCATCTGGGGGGAGGATAAAAAAAAGTCAGGCCCTCCCCTTTTTTTTATGCGCACAGCATACACTCTGGTTGTGCTTGCAACTATTTGTCACAGGGGAATTTAAGTACCGCCCAGGCTTTCTCCCCGGTCTCTTGCTTTCTCCCTGATGTGACCACTTGGTGTTTCCAGGTTTTGCTTATCAGGAAGAAGTTCTGAGCACGCTCAAGCAGTACATCCGAGGCAAAGATCGCCTACCTCCTCACGAGGACCACGAGCACTAGCATGAACATGGAGACGCCCAACGAGAAATAGAGCTGGGTTTTTTTGCTGTGCTGGGTTTTGCCTAATGGACGTAAAATGAATGATAATTTGGTAAATGGGCTCATTTTCTGCTGGGCATGAATGTCACAATAGCTGTTTCTATTTCTGCTTTTCCCAGAAAACAAGCAAACGAACACCGGAAGATGAAAGTTGAATTATTGTTCCAGACTCAAGTTGCGTTAGAGCTATTTTCCCTCTTCCAAGGCCCAGAAGGATCTGTATAGAAAACTCTCAGCTGGGAACTGCACTGGCACACATATGCCAGGAGACTCAGCTGACTCCTATGGCGCCATTTATCCTGTGATTTTAGAGGGACTTTGTTTTTCCTCTGCAAACATTCATTCACTTCCTTTTCACGTTAATCATGGCCCTGAAACAAACCAAGGAAAAGTGTAAGTCTAGCCCACATTTAATGTTTGCTCAGAATCATCAAGGTTCTTGAGGCCACGTAGTCCAACCCCCTGGGCAAATTAAAACCTCCCAGATGGATACCCCTCCACGCATATCTTGAACACATTTAACAGTGGAGAGTCTATTCTATGGGTTCCTCTGTCCAACTGCTCTTACTGTTAGAAAGTCCTCCTGAGTCAGAATCTTCCTTCGTATCATGGGAGCCCATCCTCCCATTCCTGCCTTCTGGAATTAGAGGGAACCAGACTGGACCACGCGTGGGATATCCTTTCACATGTTTAAAGTGTGATACCATATTCCCACTTAGCTGTCTTTTCTCAAGGCACAGAGAGTAAAGAGAATGGCCTTGATGAGAGGAGAGATCTTTTTCCAAAGAAATTAGGAACAAATCATGGCTTAAGGCCCAAAGAAGAAGAAGGGATGGGTAAATGTCTTGGACAGACACCTCTCTAATTCACTTGAGTATAAAAAGGGGAAGGCAGTAAAGCATAATCAGGCTTGCAAGACTCTGTTACTACAGCTTATCCTCATAAAAGTAGTTCTAGCCTTCCGTGGAGTGGTTTCTCAGTCTGGTCTTCATTGTGGGGCTGACCCAAGGCGTATCCAGTTCCTTCAGCCAAGCTTTTCGTCCCCAGATCATCAGTGTTTTCCTTCTCTGAACCTGTTCCAATTTCTCAGAAGGCTTCTGGACACATCACTCCAAGGGAGGTCTGACTGAAGCAGAATAAAATGGAAAGATTACACCTCTGATCTGGAAATTATGTTTCTGTTGATGCAGCCTAGAATTGCATTTCTCTGTTGCATTCCTATCCCACTGCTGGTTCATAGCTGGTCTTCAGCACTGCTATTCCAAAATCTTTTTTGTAAGCGTGATTCCCAAGCCAGGTATCATTCTCATTGTACCTATGCATTTGAATGTTTTTTCCCCTCCAAAGTCAAGAACATTGCATTTACTTCTGTTCTATTTTGTTGTATTACTTTCAGCTCATTTCTTCAACCTATCAAGTTCATTTTGAATTTGATTTCTATCTTCTAGGATATTAGCTATCCCTCTCAATTTTGTATCATCTTCAGATCTGATAAGTGCTCCCTCCTTTGTTCAACCCACAACACATCTTTATCAAACGTTCAAGAACATTTTAAAAGGGGACAATACTGGAATAGTATATCAAACATGGACTGAAGTTTTGGAATCTCTGTTAATGCCCCATAAATGGCTGCATGACCTTAAAAATGTGAAAATGGTATCTATAGATTTTGAGATTAGAGTTGATCTATCTCTAGATAATCTATCTATCTATCTATCTATCTATCTATCTATCTATCTATCTATCTATCTATCTAGTTTTGAACTCTCCAAGGTTGTGCTGAAAGAATGGATGTCAGATTTTCTCTGTTGGAGATGCAAAAGATTTGAGGCTCATTGACCCATATGATATAATCATGTTAATTTTTGGTACTTTTTTGGAATGGTATTTTAATGTACATATGTAGATGTTGAAGTCCACACATCTTAAAGTTGCCTAGTTTGAGAAACAATAATGTAGATTATACTAATCAAATGATGAAGCAATATGTTCTTCTTTGGCATAAATTTTATGATACTTTACAATAGTTCAGTGTTATTATTAGGTAATTTTTTCTTTCTTTTTCTTTTTTTCTGATTATAATATAGTAGTATATGGTATTTTTTTGTAAACCAGTGATTATCTATAAGTTTAACATATGTTTAATATGTTTGTTTCAAATCTAATCCTTCAGTATTATGATTTGTTAAATTTTGTTCAGGTCTTTAAGAGTTTTTTGGGTGAGATGTCTCTCTTTTTCCTTTTCCTTTTCCTTTTCCTTTTCCTTTTCCTTTTCCTTTTCCTTTTCCTTTTCCTTTTCCTTTTCCTTTCCTTTCCCTTTCCCTTTCCCTTTCCCTTTCCTTTCCTTTCCTTTCCTTTCCTTTCCTTTCCTTTCCTTTCCTTTCCTTTCCTTTCCTTTCCTTTCCTTTCCTTTCCTTTCCTTCCCTTCCCTTCCCTTCCCTTCCCTTCCCTTCCCTTCCCTTCCCTTCCCTTCCCTTTCCTTTCCTTAATATTTATTTATTGGCTTAGTTTAATTTTGTTATTGTGTATTTGGGTTCTCTGTTTATATTTTGTATTCTTCTAAAAATGAAGAATAAAGTTTGGGGGGAGGAAAACACATCCACTTTCTAGGTCCTAGACAAAGTTGAGAGTACATTCCCCAAACTTCTAAACATTATTTATGTATGGAATATATCAAAAACTGCAGAAAATTCAACACTGCCATCTTACCAGAAGAGAAGCTTTGCACCCCTCACTTATCAACTGGAGAAGATTATCAGGTTTATCTTGAGATTGTAAGAACTTGGGGCATCAAGCTTTTATTTAACTCAATCTCTCCCCCCCTCCCCTTATTTCTTGTTAAGCTTCAAGTTCCATTTTGGTGGTAATGCCATGGACATCTGTTCTGTGATTGACCCTCATTTTTCAATTAACACCTGAAAGAGAGGCTGCTTAGACAATCCAGCTCTTCCTCTTTACTCTCCAGAGCTGCAAGATAACAAACTTCCTGCTCTAACCCCAATTAGATAATTATTTCCCTCTTTTGACTTAGCCAAGACCCAATGCCTGCTTCGCACTTCATCCTCGTTAGTATGGAACCCACCTTTGCTGGTGCCTAAACTAAGCAACTCCAGGGATTTTGGTGGTGATGGGGGGAGACTGAAGGACTAGAAAACTCACCCAAAGAAAACAACCACTTTGTGAGTCCCATTCATGGACTACCCACCTCTCTGCAATCCAGATTCATGGTATACTGGGAGGGTGAATCTTCAATGCTGTAAGTATGGGGACCATTTTAATAAATCTCTATTAATTGTAAGCATCCTGGGTAGCTTTCTTAGTGTTCACCTTTTTGGATACCCAACCTGGACCTGCACTAGCTGTCCGCAACATAATCTATGATCATCAATGTTACAGTTTGCAAGCTTCCTTGGACAGGTTTTTGGAAAGATGTAATGCAAGTAATGGAAATAAATTAAAAACTAAGCAGGAAAAAGTGCATTATCTCCATGTCTTTCCCCAAATTGTTAAAGAAAATATTGAAGACAGATCCCTGCAGCACCCACTTGATACCACTCTCATGTTTGATGAGGAAACATTGAGCGCTCTCTGAGTGTGATTTTGAGCCAGTTATGTAACCATTTAATGTGCACACCATTCATCTCACATTAAACTAGCTTGCTAATTAGCATGTCATGGGGTTCTTTGTCAAGGTATACTATGTTTATCACATTCCCACAATCTATTAAAGAAGTTACCCAATCAAAAAACAAGATCAGATGACTCTAGCAAGATTTTTTCTGGAGATATCCATGCTGATTTCTGCACCAACCACACTGTTTCCAAGGTGTGGAAATCTATCTTTTTATGATATGCTCTAGAATCATCCTAGGTATATTGATGTTAGACTGACTGTTCTATAGTTTGCTTTCATTTTTTCCTTCTTGAAGAGGTGAATTTTCTGTTTCAGTCTATCTCACTTGCTGGATCAAAATGGAAAGACATTAAATTAAACAAGAGGCATAAAAGGGATTCCAAATGTTCTTAATCAGGACAGATTGTGAACATAATTTGGAAACTTTCCTCCCACTATGTTTCACCCCCTCCCGACTCACATCTCATCCAGTCTGACTTTGTGAACCTCAGCTAGAACCTCAAAACAAATGAGCTATGCTGTGCTACTGAAATTACAATGGTGATGAGAACTGCACAATAAGAATCACAAAAAAAAATACCTGCTTTTGGTTTGGACCCATCAAGAATTGTACTGCCAGATCTCATAAAGAATGAATTGCAAATGGTTGGCTTCATCAGTTCTCAAAATGTACTTTTTGTTAACAGAAATGGTGGTTCCTAGTTCTGGCCAACAACATTGCCTTCCAAATTTCTGATTTTGAAGGGTGCAACTTTGAGGTGTGAGCTCCAGATGTGTGGGCCTCAACTCCCAGAATACTCTGTTATTGCTATTCTCACTGGAGAATTCTGGGAGTTGAAGTCCAAACATCTGGAGGCACCAGGTGGGGAAGTCTGTTTTAATGAATTAATGGGCCCTGTAAGAACATAATTAGCTGGATTCAACCAAATGCCCATATAGTGCAGCCTTTGGCTAAGGATGAAGGAGAAATGTGTTCCGCTCACACTACCCAGGCCAATGTGAGAAACGAAGGGCACATTTATAAAACTGAATCTCTTCCAGATCTTAGCTTAAAGGAAAAGCTGAGCACAGGAGCCATAATAGAAATATATACAATTATGCATGGAATGAAGGAAGTGGATAAGGAGATTTTTCTCCATATTTTTTGTTAAATTAGATTCTTTTCCTCCTCCTTTCACATTGGGAGGATCCAGGGTTATGTAAAATTCAGGGCAGTTATTTCTTTAGACAGGACACAATTAATCTGTGGAATGTGCTCATGACGAGAGGTAGGAATGGCTTCCAAGTTGGATAGCTTCCCACGGAAATTAGACAAATTTATGGATGATAACATTATTAAGAGAGCCAGTATGGTGTAGTGGCTAAAGGCACTGGGCTGAGAACCAGGAATCGAAAGAGTTCTAGTTAGGCACGAAGCCTAACTGGGTGACTTTGAGCCAGTCATTCTCTCTCAGCCCAGGAAGAAGCCAATACCAACCACTTCCAAAAATGTTGCCAAGAAAGCTGCGTGGTCTTGTCCACGTAGCTGACCAGTCTTGTCCAAGACTGACACAAAGGCACGCACACACATAAATATTATTAAGGTCTAGGGTTATCAAATATGGGGTGCAAAATTTCAGATGGTTACTGTGTGGCCTCAAAGAGATACAGAAGCTCTAAACTTTTGCTGTCACCTAATGGGCATATGCAGCCCAGAGCTGATGGCTTTTAGCCATAATCATTATACATCATCTCCAAGATATGATTGGAAGTCCATCTTCAAGTGGTCCATCAGTAAATGGGCTCATTAGCTCATCTGATAGTCATTTGGGACCAGCTCTTCTGTTGTTTGCCTCCATATTGTAGAACACATCAGAGGACTATCTTCTTAGAGGTCTTCAGGAGAATCATGGAGCCATCTTTTCAGCCTAGCTTTTAACAATTTCTAATAGGGTTAAATGGCTTTAACACGGGTTTCTGTTGATTTTAATCTATTATAACATACAGCATCTAATGTTCTTGTACATAATAAAACATAACACAGCTTTTCACCTCAGTAATGATAGATAGTTGAGTCAATTATATTTTAACCAGTTTCCAGTTTCTTAGGGGTGAGATCTTCAAAAAGGGCTCCTCAATGAAAGGCTGTGCTTCATATATTAATTTAAATATCACTGATTAAACTGCTAAACACATCTTTATCCGTTAACATTGTTGATCAGGGCTTAGCATCAACTGGAGGGTGAGTGACTCTTTAAATCACAGTAGGTACCTTCTCCTCAATTTTCAGTCTGTCTTATGGAAAGCTCAACTGTCATTTTCTTGGCATCAAATTGAAGGGTTCCTCCTCAGTCGCCACCAGGCTTCTAGTGCCACCAATTTTTAACAACAACAACAACAGGAATAATAATGAAGGGAGTTGGTCAGCTGCAAAGCAAAGTGCAAGCTTCTCGTATTTATTTATATGCAGCAATACCACTGGGACCTCCACTGAAATGGTAAAGAGCACCCTTGGAGAGCAGGTTCATCTTGTGGTCAATGGATGTTTTGTGGTCATCCCTACCCTGGAAGCCATTTTGTGAATGCTCATACCCCATAACTCTCAAATTCTAATGTTCTTCAGAGTTAATAAGATTGTTTACCTCTTTTCAAGAATGTCCAGCAAAGATGACTACTCAGATGAAGCTGTAGGTGATGGTTGGGAGCTGGGCCACCATTTCCCACCTTTCCCTGGTCTACTGCCCAGTGTGGCTGCTGGTGGTTCAGGCAGCTCTGACTGTGTTATAGTGTCCTGGTTTCACAAATGGCAGTCTTTATCTGGTTGTAGTACATATGTCAAGCTTATCTCAAAGCTGTAAATTCAGACCAGGTTCTGTACACAAACACAAATAGCTTCACTGGGTAGACAGGGTCAGAAGGAGCAAACAGAGATAAGACAATCTAGGAAGATTTTACAGCTAAGAGTTTTATGGATTGATGTTCTCAAGGGTTAGTTGGAGGTTGCTGTGGATCTGGCCTGGATCAGTCTGCTGCATCCATTGTTTGGGTTCAAGGAGGGAGCTGGTTGCTGGCTCGGCATCATTGCTGTGGCCTAGGAGCATAGAACCTGTGTCTTGAGGGATATCTTCTTAGACCTCTTCCTATGACATATCTTCTTGGTTTATGGAGGGTAGTGGTAGCGGTATTATTTGGTCTGTTACCCCAAAGACAGTTCACTGAAGGTTGGAAACAAAGAACTAAATGGTTGCTCAGTGGTGTTCGGCCAATGTTTTCCCTTGCCCTTCAAGAAAATTACCAGACTAAGGCTCTCCCCATGAAGCAGGAGAAAAGGAGGGATGATCTGAGGTTGGAAAGAGAACCCTTAAGAATGACCAGCGGCCTTTCAGTCTCCAGCTTGTTAGACTGAAGGTCATAATGTAGTGGATTAGATCATCTTAAGTTCTTTTGTGGAGAGACGGCCTTGAGAGCTCTTCCGGCATGCAGGAGATCAATGGGACAGATCTCTGGGGGCTTTCAGTGGTGAACAAATTCTGGTTAGAAGCATCATGGCTCATATTTTTCCACAGTTAGGCTGGTGATAGATGATTTCTACACAAATTTGGTGGTAGTGGAGACTCCCCCATCTGAAACTCAGGTTGATCTTCTCCATAGCTAGTCTCTCTGGATTTGTTCATGGAGGGAAATGGGAAGAGACAGGAAGGAGGAAGAGGAAAGGGACTGGAATCTTAGACATTGGGATTGGGTTGAATAGACTCTGATTCACACACCCATTGTAAATCCTTGTTTTTTCCCCTCATTTTTGTTTACTGTTCTGTGGCCTACACCCATCCTGCAAATCAACACTGAATATTGCAATTATCATATGACGATCTGTAGGTAACCACCTTTGGAGAATATGAGAACTGGCAGTACTTTTTTTAAAGAAATCTCATTCTGCTGTTTTGTATTAATTTGTTTCTAGTAGGTTAATATTATTGCAATTCTAGGTCTATGAATCCAATATATATGCAGCTAAAGTCCTTTAACAACAGAGATGGATATAGACTTTTTTCCCCAGAGCTGAGACTTCTACATTTGTGACAAGGTCCGAGCAACGTGGAGTTTCTACTGAAGCTCAACATCCTCCAGATTTCGTCCAAGAATTCCAAAGATTATAATGATTAGGACTTCTGGAAGTTGAAGTCCGTGCATCTGATGCGCACCAGGTTAGGGAGATCCGTTTGAGAGCAAGGAGGTGGGGGATAGAGAAGGGGTAGATTAAAAATAACAGGCCAGCCAAGCTCTGAATCAGAATGGGATTCCCAGGTGGTGGGCACCAGCCTGGGGAAGGTGTGCAAGGCATATCTCCAGAAACAATAGCAACAAGTTCCAGCAAATATGAAATTCCAAAATGATGGAACTCTGCGATCAAAGTCTCTTTCTTCCCTTCGCTACCATCGCAACATTGACTCCCTTCACCCACCCTGCGCAAAAGCGTCTCCATCAGTGGCCAGGAGATCGGGATGTTTGGTACGTCCCAAGGGCCAAAGCAAACATTTGATGTTCCATCATGAATACCAATTGTGGATGATTATATGCTCTGCCAACACCACATCAAGATAATGGGGGCCGTGGACGATTCTTTGGAGAACGCCTGTCACTTAACGTTCCACGCTGCTTTTCTCCCTGTCGCTTCTGCCTTGTTAATGGCTCTGCCACAATTGGATGGACCATGTGACCCTAAGGATGTGCTGTGGCATTTAATGGAAGGCTTTGTTTTAATAGAATCTAAATGATACTTTTCTGGTTAAAACAAAAAGAAATTAGTTAGGAAGAGAAACATGAGTACATCTTCGACATGATTTTATGAGCCCTCCAGAGAAAGGTGATGACCCCTGTCCTTTTGTGAAGATGCTTTGCCCTGAAGAGGAGGCGCTATTAACAGGGATGTATCTCAGAATGATAAGCATCAAAAAAGTGGGTCTCCCTTTGCAGTTCCCTCCCTATATTTGTTCTAAAGGCCAAGCGCGTATCTGTATAATGAAAAAGCCAAGCGTTTCTGGTTTGGCTGCATCACCACAAGCCATGTGGTTTTATGGCAAAATTGAGACTGATGCCCTCAGCAGGAATCCAGGGTATTTCGATGAAGTTGAAAAGGCTCGCACATCTTTCTTGGGTTTATGGAAAGTTCTCATTGCCCTTCCTCTTGTGTGTGTGTGTGTGTGTGTGTTTTGTATAATTTTGTTATTGAGAGTTTTGAATAGAAGGTAAAAACTAACAAGAACTCATATAAAGTAAAGAAAAGGAAGAAAGGAAAATAAAGACAAAAAGTGCAAATAGAAAGAATGAAAAGAAACAGAAAGAAGTAGATTCCAATTTTCTTTGCAGCAAATATAAGTACAAATACAAAATTACCTTTTAATCTATGGTTACAAAAAGAAAAGCTCTCTTTTTTCTATTTTTTCTAACCATCAAGGCCATAAATCATAAGATTATTTTTTTCTGTTTCATGCAAAAAGTCCATAAGGGGAGTGCCGAGTCTTTCTGTTTTTGAGCATATAATAATCTCGCTGCAGTTATCATGCATAAAAACAAAGTTCCATGACTTTTTCCCAACTATCTGTCCATCAATCCCAAAAGGAAAGTCTATGGTTTGAACTGTGCCCTTCGTCTTGGTGAGTGATAGGAGTTCTTCCTTGATGGTTGGCTTGGCAAACTTTGACCTCCTGTTTGTGGCTTACAGCTTTTCTGACCTCTGGCAGCCAATATAGCATACTGATTTGGAAGTGTCCTCTCCCAGTCCAAACATGCACAAACTCACAAGAGAGACAGTTGCAAGTTTTACTGGTAGTATTTAAAACAAGTGCTTGAATGGCAGGAAGACTGTAAGCACAAACACCCACACCCACACCCACACACAAGCAGGAAAGAAGTCCCCATTGTCGAGCAAGTTTGCCCTAAGAGAGTCCAAAATTGTAATGGGCTATGAGAATAACTTTGGGAGACAGGAGGGAGAGCCACAACCAATGGTCAGATAAGGGAAATCTGAGTCCAGGGCAGAAATGTAATCAGAGAAAGCGTCTCAGACAAGACTCTCCCTAGTTTTCATGAAGATAAAGGGAGGGAAGGAGGAAGCACATTCAGACTTGCAAGATTCTGTTGCTGTAACCCAATAATAAAAGTAGTTTTAATATTCATAACTCTGGTTTCCAAGTCTGATCTACGCAAAATTTCCAAGTCCAAAGCAGCAGATGAAAGAGTCATCCCAGTGAGGTCCAAGAGTCAAAACATCACTGAAGGTTTGCCAGCTGGTCAACGTCGTAGGATTCAAAAGTAAAGATTTGAAGTGCACTGAATTGGGGTTAGAGAATGGTTGTTTCAATGGAGAAGCATGGGTCTGGTGCTCCACGGAAGTAGAGCCTGTATTGGTGTTTTCCATGATGGGAGGGTGTGGCTCTGATCCTGCAAGGAGCCTAGCAGAACACCTTCACTCTGTTTTCTTCTCCACACAGCAAGCCCTTGTGCTGGTAGGAGGCAGCAACTCACACCCCTCCTCTTCAGAGACAGATGGCAGCCATTCCTGTGGATTACCAGTCAGCCTCACCTTGACTGCCTACAGGTGCTCAGGCAGTGGTTCATCTGGTAACTGGAGCAGGCCGCTCGTTGTAGGTGTCCTCTTTTAAGTCTGAGCTTGCCATAACAGTGAATTAGCAGCCTTTACAATGCCTACTATAGGAGCTGCTTATATGTGAATCTCATGGGTGCAGAGAACGCCTTTTACATCATGAAATAATTGCTCCAGCTATCTGAGCATGGTTGGCACTATCAACCTTCAAGTGATGGGTGGGCTGCTGATAAGATGGCTTGTAAGAACAGTGCTACTGCCACACAAGTGTGATGTTAAAGAAAGAGGTCTTAAAAGGTTGAAAATGACAGTCAAACCAGTGATTCTCAACCTTGTCAACTTTAAGATGTGTGGACTTCAACACTGGTTGCTTATTCTCATTAGTCATAAGAGCCATTGCACCTCTCAACCTTCCTCTTTAGTTCAGAGCAGTGTTTCTCCACCCTGGCAACTTTGAGAAGGGTGGACTTCAACTCTCAGAATTCCCCAGCCAGAAACACTGGTTTAGAAGGAAAGCTTTAACAATCTTGAGATCCCGCAAAACCCAGAAAACATTGAAAAGTGCACAGAATCGCTGAATGAATTTCTTTGAAGTGATGTGGAAGCATCAGCTTTCATTTGGCGCTCAAAACTGGTTTGAGGATTTGATTTGAAGGGGCTGATTTGATTGCACATGCTTGAAATTGAATCACTCACCCAGAGGTTCTCACTGTCGTGTTGATGCTGGTTGACACAATGCAAATATCTTCTCCTCTCTGTAAGATGCTGCTGAGACTTGAACCTCGGTCTTAGATTTGTGGGTTCTGTGTGAACCAGTGATTCTTCCAATGATTGTGATTAGCAAGAACCATCATAGAGTCCCAGATGAGAAATAGTTGAGAAATGAACAGATCTCTTGCAGGGAAGGGCCATCTCAAGCTGCTGTGGTGCACTGATCAATTCTGACAAATTAATGGAGAATCCATTTATTGAATGTTTCTTACGACAAGTAAGGAGAACTGTACCTCTAATTGGCAAATGCTGTGAACAAAGAAAGAAGGATGAACATTTTTCTCTCTGGCTTCTGAGATCTCCAGGAACATCTTGTTGGCTGCTTCTAGAAATATCATGGTTAGATCCAGTGGTTCATGGTTGGAGGGGCCCATAAGTCCAATAAAAGCCAGTTTGGTGTAGTGGTTAAAGGCACCAGGCTAGAAAACAGGGGACAGTGAGTTCTTGTCCTGCCTCAGGCACAAAGCCAGCTGGGTGACCTTGGGCCAGTCTGTCTGTCTGTCTCTCAGTTGGGAACAGTTGCCAAGAGTCAAAATTGATTTGAAGGCTCAACTTTATAAATCCAATAAAATAATAATGAAAATAATAACAGTGATGATGATGATAATAATAGATTGAGCTGTCTGGAATTCAGAAATTTTCATTCTTGTTTAGCACAGGAGCTAAGAGACTGAACTGTGCATGAGAAAAATCTGTATTTCAGGTTTCACCTCAGCCACAAACTCATAAAGACTGAAATCTTAATTACACTTTCCTGGCATTAGACTCCATGGGATGTGCTTCTGAGCAGACATGGTTAGGATTCTATCATACGTAGATTTAGAGAAGCTCCTCTCTCTTTAGCAAAGCTCTTGTCATGCTACCAGGAATAAAAACACTTTTATTGCATCATCATTAAGATTATTTACGAATAAAGACAAAGTGCTTTAGTTACATGAAGCATTAAAGTGCTATAAAAATAAATATGTAATAAAATTTGAGAATGTCACTTTTCTGCAGCTTCAAAGGCCCTGGGTCTCCGTCAGAGCAGAGCTGACTGAATGAAGGCAAGGTGGCTCTTGGACGCAGACTCTTCTGCTGTCCTCGGACATCTGACCCATTGGAGCTTCTAATCAAGGTATTTGGGAAATGAGGAACTGGAACTGATTCCCTTCCAATAGGAAAAGTGTTCCCCACACCCCAAAATGTGGTAGATGTCTACAATTCCCCCCAGCTTCCCCCCGCTCAACTTCTGTCAGCATTGCTCAGATCTATCTCAGAAGGCAAGCTTCCAATTTGGCTTCAGATTTTCAGTTTGACATCTCATGCTGTAGGAAAAATTACATCCACGAGACATTTATTGGTTTTATTGAAACAGTTCCTCCCTGCAGTTCAAAGGAGCAGCTGAGGTGAAACTCCTTGCAAAATTTGCCATCACTCACAAGTGAAAGTTGTTCTCCTACGGCGATCCCTTTCGTCACAGAGTGAACAAAAAAAGAATGACCAAGGAAGCTCATGGAAGTAGCACATGGACACAAACGGAAGAAGAAAGGAAGGAGAGAGGGAGAGGAGGGGAGGGAGGGAGAGAGAGGGAGAAAGGAAGGAAGGAAGGAAGGAGAAAGAATGAGAGAGAGAGAGAGAGAAAAGAAAGAAAGAAAGAAAGAAAGAAAGAAAGAAAGAAAGAAAGAAATGGAAAGGAAAGGAAAGGAAAGGAAAGAAAAGGAAAGAAAAGGAAAGGAGGGAAGGGGGAGGAAAGGAGGGAAGGGGGAGGGGAGGGAAGGAAAGGGAAAGAGAGAGAGAGAAGAAGGGAAGGGAAGGGAAGGGAAGGAAGAGAGAAGGAGGGAAGGGGAATGAAAGGAAAGGAAAGGAAAGGAAAGGAAAGGAAAGGAAAGGAAAGGAAAGGAAAGGAAAGGAAAGGAAGGAAAGGAGGGAGGGAGAGAAGAAAGGCTCAAATGGATCTTTTAGGAGGAATCATTTTTAGGATACCTTGGGAACTGTATCCTGGGTCAGCTCAGCTTACCTATTGTGGACCTTTCTCCCAGGTTATGTGAGAAGTCTATTGGTGCAGATGCCTCCCCTGTAACCAGGCAACATAGATAATACGTTCCATATCTCTCCGTGGTGGCCATCTAAATCATGAGATATTTTCCCCAAGGAGGTTTGCATGTTGCTGTTGATTGAGGGCCAGAGAGAGAGTTTTTATGGTCTCCAACATGTTTTTGAACATCAAACAGCTTAGTTTGAGGTCTTTTTGCTTTCTAGGTTTTTTTTTTTTTTAATTCCTGGCTGTTGAAACTGTATTTGGAAAGGCTGCCTTTATGTAAACCACCCTAGCAATTTTGAAAAAGGTAGAGTACATTCCCCATTGCTCAATAACAAGGTAGACGGTTTGTGCCAAACAGATTTTTACTTATAGGAAATGATTTATTGCCAGAAATAAATACCCCTTCTAATCAAATGTTTGGGGCAATTTGCCCCTATGTTGCCAAACTGGAGATATTTTCAATTTCAGAGGCATCTCATGCACTTATTATAAAAATCTTTTGCTTCCTCATTCAGTGACTGCCTTCATTCATGACCGAAATAATGACGGCTTATTATGACAACATTATTATTACAACTTCAAATAACTATTTGCAAATAACAGCACAGTAAGAGCTTCACGAAGGGTAGAAATGACTCATTCTGTCCCATCTAAAACATGAGGACTTTGTCTTGCTTGACTCTGGAATCTACTGATGGGTTCCCCCATCGTACTGATCATGACCTGTTGAATAAACCACCGTTGAGTGGTTCCCCATACTGTGTCTTCCCCACAATGGCTAGGCCTCCAAACCATGCAGGACCCCAAGAAATCAAACCATTGGAGGACTTAGAATGTCATGCCAATCCCATTTTTGTCTTTAGGTGTTGCAAAGGTCAATCAGCAAACTCAGGATAGTAAGGAATGAACATGAAGGCAGGAATCTCACCTCCCTACCTATTTCTTCCTCTCAGAGTAGAGAGGAATAAATTGAGTCTTAAATTCCAAAATTGTCATGAGTCAAACCCAATGAGATCCCTTTTCATCAACTTGCATCCACTTTTCTTTTCAAGGAGGTACATCTATCCCTTTTGATTACCCTGAGGGCCCTAGAGTCCTATTTTATATACACCTGAAGGTAAAAATCCCCTGTCAGGCAAGTTTGGTTTCTGGTGACCAAATGAACACATCGATGTGGGGTTTATTGCTAGCAATGCAGCAATGGTTAGTCTCTGCCTTTTTCTGGCATCTTCTTCCTGTCTAGCCTAAACTTTGGAAATTCTCTGGTGGCCTCAGATCCAGATGTCACACTGAGGTTCTTAAAAAGGGACGTTAGGACTCCTCCCATGTTTTTTGTTCTTGTTTATCCAGAGCAGTGTTTCTCAACCTTAGAAACTTAAAGATATGTGGACTTCAACTCCCAGAATTCCCCAGCCAGCATGGCTGGCTGGGGAATTCTGGGAGTTGAAGTCCACATATCTTAAGCTTGCTAAGGTTGAGAAACACTGATCCAGAGACATAGAAGCAAATGCAGGTTTACATAGAAGCAAATGCAGGTTTACAACTTGTACTCTTTACTTGCTGAACCCAAACGCACATGGGTTCTCTCTCACCCACTTTTGTTGACACCTACATCACTCAAAGAGTAGCTAGGCCTGCTATGTTGGAGTTCCAGAACTGCAGCTGGATGCTCACTATGTCTCATTCTCTGTGATAGCTCTGAAGTACTACAGTTCCCATCAACTTTTAAAACTTCCAGCAAAGCTTGGGCGGTCTTCACTTGGCATTCTTCTCATGGCCCACACCTTCTTCCTCTTGGGTATCATCACCTCTTCCAGTTGACCCAGGGATCATCTCTTGTGATGGGAACCATCCTGAAATCTTCTTCCACATCCTGCATAAACTGAAATCTCCTGGAACAACCCCCCCTGCCTCTGTTTCCAGCTTTGAGTCAGTCTTATAAACTTAATAGAATCATAGCAGAGTAGAGTTGGAACGGACCACAAGGATCATTTAGCCCAACTCTGCAATAGTGTTTCTCAATCTTGGCAACTTTATGGTGTGTGAATTTCAACTCCCAGAATTCCCCAGCCAGAATGCTGGTAAAGTCGCCAAGGTTGAGAAACACTGCTCTACAATGTGCAGGAGAACCAGTTACACCATCCATGATTACTGGCTCCCCAGCCTCTTCTGAAAAACCTCCAGAGATGGAGAACCCACAACATACAGCCTCCTCCATATAGGCAGCCCTTGACTTATGACCATAATTGGGACTGGAACTTCCATTGCTAAATGATGAGGTTGTTAAGTGAGTTGCACCCAATTTTATGACCTTTTTTGCCATGGTTGTTAAGTGAATCTGGTTTCTCCCATTGACTTTGCTTGTTGGAAGTCCCCCAGGAAGGTCACAAATGGTGATCATGTGACTCCAGGATGCTGTAACCATCGTAAATACATGCTGGTTGCCAAGTACCTGAATTTTGCTCACATGATTGTGGGCAATACTGTGATGGTCATAAGTGTGAGGATTGGTCAAAAGTCACTTTTTTCAGCACCGTTGAAACTTTGAACAGCTTTTAAATGAATGGTCGTGAGTTGAGGACTACCTGTATATTCTTTCACACAAATATAAGGTAATAGAGATGGATGATAGACAGATATGATAGATAAAGAACAGGGAGAGATTAAAAAAATCCAAACAGCTACAAGGTGTTGGACTAGAAGACCTCCTAGGTCCCTTTCAGCCCTATTTTATGAAATTAATAGGTATTAATAAATTAATTAATAATTTAATTAATTATTAAATTAACCACATAGTATACTGGTCACAAATTTGTGACAATTCACTCTCAGGGTGCCTTTATATATAAAAAAAATCCCCTCTCACCCCTATGCATGGTCTGTGTCTTCCTCAATCTCGGGTCCTCTACCAGAGGCCTGGGAGTTTGGGGGTTCTGCGCAGGATCTGAGCTGTTCCTGGCACTGCACTCTTCTGCACAGAGAGCTCGGATGTTGTTCCTGGGATCTGTTGGAGCCATTCTCCCAGCTTAGGAGTCACGGCCCCGAGTGCTCCTACCACCACTGGGACCATTTTGGCCTTGACTTTCCACATCCTCTCGATTTCCTCCTTCAGGCCCTGGTACTTCTCCAGCTTCTCATGCTCCTTCTTCCTGATGTTGCTGTCACCTGGCACTGCTACATCTATCACTACCGCTGTCTTCTGGTCTTTGTCTACTACCACGATGGCTGGTTGATTGGCCAGGACCTGCCTGTCCATCTGGATCTGGAAGTCCCACAGGATCTTAGCCCTGTTATTCTCCACGACCTTCTGTGGAATCTCCCATCTGGACTTGGGGGGGTCTAGCCCATACGCTGTGCAGATGTTCCCGTACACAATGCCAGCTACTTGGTTGTGCCGTTCAGTGTACGCTGTTCCTGCCTGCATCTTACACCCTGCCACTATGTGTTGGACTGTCTCTGAGGCCTCTTTGCACAATCTGCACCTTGGGTCAATACAACAATTGTATTGTTGACTGACTACAATATATATATGGCTACATATATATATGGCTGGATAGCGTAGTGGTTAGAACACCGCCTTTGATGCAGGAGACCAAGGTTCAAATCCCGGCTGATACCTACCTTACCAGTAGGGGTCCTTGGGCAAAGACCCCCTAACGCTTCACCTGCCTACCTCAAAATATGAGACATGAACTAAGAGAGTCATGCCGGCTCGGACGTCGCCTGGATTAACAAGGTCCGCGTCAGATGTTGGGGAACCAGGACAATCTGATGTTAAGTGGGCTACTGGAACAAACCATACATGGACGAGACAAGAGAACTTGGAAATGATGGAATGCTACTACAACAGCAGACCTAATGAGAGGGGATATATGAAACGTATGAGGGAACTATGGATAGACAGAAGGCCTACATCCACACTAACTGAGAAACAACTAGTTACCCAGCGCTTCAACGTAGTGAAGAGGAAGCTGCTCTCACAACTTGAGATAGACCAACTCCACATTACAACCTGGACTCAAGCAGACCTGGAAGAACAAGCAGTTGTGCGGCCAACAGCTGAAGCTGGAATGTCACTGCCACCCCTTCCATTACAGAGCACAGCAGCTGATATGAGCCATAAGATCATGGATAAACTAGCTACAGTCAACCCTCGAGTCCCATTACCAAGGCTCAGTGGAGAAGTACCATCAGATAGTATGCTAGAAGATGCCAACAGAGCCCTCCAGACAATCCCTACTACCACCATAACTGAAACCAGTGAATTGGTATATGCTACAGCCGCTGTAATCCTGGAACTGCTTGGCTACACGATCAAGAAGAACAGCAGTACATACCCACCCTGGAAAATGAGATTGGAGGCTAAGATCAAGGCAACTCGGAGAGAAGTCAGTCAGCTGGTGGAACTACAGAAGCGCGTGGAGATTAAGGATGAGACTCGGCTACCGGAAAAATACATGGGCCTGACTCCATCTGAAGCCCTAGAGACTGCTAAACAAAGGCTCACAGCACTGGCTACCAGGCTAAGGAGATACACTAGAGAAGCAGAGGCCAAGGAGATAAATGCCCTGTTCTCCAAAGAACCATCCAAAGTGTACTCCCAACTGCAGTGCAACCACAGAGTAGCAGCTGAGCCACCAGCAGCGGAAACTGAACAGTACCGGAAGAACATATGGGAGAAAGAGAAGACGCATAACACCAGTGCAAAGCGGCTGCAGGACCTGAAAGCAGACCACAGCAATCTCCCAGAACAGGAACCAGTCACCATCACAGTAGCAGACATCCAACAGCGGGTCAAGTACGTGAAAAGCTGGACAGCACCTGGCCCGGACATGATCCACACCTACTGGCTAAAGAAACTAACAGCAGTGCATGAACAGATGAACCAACTGCTAGCAGCAGGCTCCCACCCAGACTGGCTAACACAAGGAAGGACAGTGCTGATCATGAAAGACCCCCACAAGGGAACAGCACCATCCAACTACCGGCCAATAACCTGCCTCCCCACAACATGGAAAGTCCTATCAGGCATCATAGCTGCCAAGCTACAGGACCATATGGGCCAGTACATGAGCACAGCTCAGAAGGGCATTGGGAACAACACCAGAGGCTCAAAACACCAGTTACTCATAGATAGAGCAGTCACCCGAGATTCAAGGTCTAGGCAGACCAATCTGAGCACAGCCTGGATTGACTACAGGAAAGCCTATGACTCAATGCCGCACACATGGATCTGTGAATGCCTGGCGCTATACAAAGTCAACAGGACACTGAGGACCTTCGTCAAGCACTCAATGGGACTGTGGAGGACAACACTGGAAGTGAACTCAAGACAGCTCGCACAAGTGGCCATCAAGTGCGGCATATACCAAGGTGATGCACTGTCCCCACTGCTGTTCTGCATAGGCTTAAACCCCCTCAGCCAGATAATCACAAGGTCTGGATATGGGTACAAGTTCAAGAGTGGAATCACCATCAGCCACCTCCTCTACATGGATGACATCAAGCTGTATGCTAAGAGTGAACGAGACATCGACTCACTGATCCACCTGACACGAATCTACAGCGAGGACATTGGGATGTCATTCGGACTGGAGAAGTGTGGCAGGATGATAGTAAAGAGAGGGAAGGTAGTTAAGACCGATGGAGTGGAATTACCAGTGGGCCACATAGCAGACATAGAGACCAGCTATAAATACCTTGGTGTCCCACAGTCACACGGGAACCGTGAGGAGGAGGCAAGGAAGACAGCAACATCCAAGTACCACCAAAGGATAAGACAGGTCCTGAAGAGCCAGCTCAATGGGAAGAACAAGATCCATGCCATCAACATGTATGCCCTGCCAGTCATCAGATACCCTGCAGGTATAGTGAGGTGGCCAAAGGAAGACATGGAGGCTGCCGATGTGAAGACCCGGAAGCTCCTCACAATGTATGGAGGTTTCCACCCCAAGTCCAACACCCAGAGACTGTACACCAGGCGCAAAGAGGGAGGGCGGGGCCTGATGAGTGTCAAAGCCACTGTCCTGGACGAAACCCGAAGTATCCAGGAATACATCAGTAAGATGGCACCCAAAGATGAGCTGCTGAGAGAATGCCTCAGGCAGCAGCAAACAAGGCAGGAGGTTCAAGCAGAGGAAGTGCCATGGCAAGACAAGCCCCTGCATGGGATGTACCATCGACAGATAGCTGAGGTGGCTGACACTGGGAAATCCTATCAGTGGCTGGAAAGGGCCGGACTAAAAGACAGCACCGAGGCACTGATCATAGCAGCACAAGAACAGGCACTAAGCACCAGATCCATAGAAGCAGGGGTCTACCACACTAGACAGGACCCAAGGTGCAGATTGTGCAAAGAGGCCTCAGGGACAGTCCAACACATAGTGGCAGGGTGTAAGATGCAGGCAGGAACAGCGTACACTGAACGGCACAACCAAGTAGCTGGCATTGTGTACGGGAACATCTGCACAGCGTATGGGCTAGACCCCCCCAAGTCCAGATGGGAGATTCCACAGAAGGTCGTGGAGAACAACAGGGCTAAGATCCTGTGGGACTTCCAGATCCAGACGGACAGGCAGGTACCGGCTAATCAACCAGACATCGTGGTAGTAGACAAAGACCAGAAGACAGCGGTAGTGATAGATGTAGCAGTGCCAGGTGACAGCAACATCAGGAAGAAGGAGCATGAGAAGCTGGAGAAGTACCAGGGCCTGAAGGAGGAAATCGAGAGGATGTGGGAAGTCAAGGCCAAAGTGGTCCCAGTGGCGGTAGGAGCACTCGGGGCCGTGACTCCTAAGCTGGGAGAATGGCTCCAACAGATCCCAGGAACAACATCCGAGCTCTCTGTGCAGAAGAGTGCAGTGCCAGGAACAGCTCAGATCCTGCGCAGAACCCTCAAACTCCCAGGCCTCTGGTGGGGGACCCGAGATTGAGGAAGACACAGACCACCCATAGGGGTGAGAGGGGAATTTTATTTTTTTTTATATAATGGTATCACATGTGAGATAATGAATGTACTTTTTAACATACATATGTATTAGCACTATAAATATTACTCCCAAGACATCCTCATAAAACAGGGTGCAAAAGAATGTTTAAAAATTTGTGGCAAAGGGAAGCTAATGTAAAAACAAATAATCATTTACTTTGTGGAGATATTTTACTAAAAGCTTCTTTTCAATAGGCTATGGCAATAGATTCATTAAACATACCTCATGTTGCTTTTTAAAATACGTGGATAGTCAAACAGCCTTGCATGGGAGAGCTATTAAGCCTTCTTCATACATCTGGCTGTCCCATTATTTAATATCTGCTTGATGCACCCCTTTCCTACTGTTTGATTTAACTCTTAAACAATAAAATAATACTGCAAGCTGAATAGCCCCTAGTTTACTCTCGAGAACACAATCCATGCGCACCAACAAGGCCGTATGCCCATCGGCTGGTGCTGAGATGTATGCAAAACAGATAATAGTGAATCCAACCCCTTGGTTGGGGCAGAAATTGGAGCACTATTACTAGAAGACCACCCAGACTCTGTCTGAACCCTTGCAACAAAGGGAGCGCTCGCCACCTCCTTGGTGAAACTGCTATCACGATGTGGTAGTTTTTCCTAGTGTTCATCAAAAATCTGCTATCTATAATTTAGGTTCATTTTATTTGTCTGCCCTTGGGGACAATGGAGGATAGATTTATCATTCTCACTCTGAACCCATTTCAGTTTCTCTGATCTCTTCCTAAAGGGTGGAGGATCAAACTGGACACGGTCCTCAAAGCAGGATCTGAGCAAAGCAGAATCAAGTGGAAGGGTTACATTTCCCAGTTTGGATATTACCCATCTGCTGATGCAGCCTAAATTTTTGCTGCCGCATCCCTCTGCCTGTACAAATCCTTCTTGACGGGCACAGCCCAGTACCAGAAGTATGCTGGGATCATTACATAGTGATGGAGAACATCTGTTGAGTGTAGAAGGTCCTAAAGAACATCTGGTATGCGTGGAAGGTTCAGACCCATTAAACTTTGGTGGGAAAATGTCAGAAAATTTGGGCCAGTCAATGATGATAATGATGATGCTTGCCTTATTAATATCACGATTATTAAAAAAGGCAGATGACTGATGGTTTTAGCAGAGTGACAGTTAGGAATCCTGGGCCAAAATTCCAAGTCTTTCGCTGTCTGGGTGGATTTTTGATTCCTTTGCTCGTTTCCTGAAATGCCCATCATTATGCCTTCAAGCCTGTGGCAACCTTCTCTTTCTCTATTGGTGCCAGTTATAACTTTATAATCCTGCCCAAGTGCTTTGAAGCTTACAACTTAATCAACAACAACATTGCCGGCATGAAATTCTCAGCAGGCATGTTCTTCATGAGCACAGGGTGTGTGTGGGTGTATGCGTGTGTGTGCATTTTGCGTGCACCCATGTGCATTTCTTCCTGTGAGCCTTCTCCTCGGTTTTCTGTCTTCGACTACAGATACCTCTTAAGCTTCAAAGCTGAAGGATGCCAGCTTTGTGTCCTTATCTGCAAGGTGAAAGACGAGGGAAATTCTCCTCTGCCTTTGGCGAGATAAGTTACGTCGGCCTTCTTTTCTTTAGAAGACTGTGCAGCGTTATTTATCAATTAATTACTGGATTGCTTTCATGCTCATTAATTCCTCCTGCTGTCTTTCACTTTGGAAAGGTTTGGCTTGCTCCGTTTTCAAATTGCCATTGTCTGAGATTCCTTGGGTGTGATGCGATTTTTCTTTTTTTCAAAAATGAAGTGGACAACAAGGATCTAAAGACTGCCTAGATGCAGATAAGATGGTTGGAGTTTGGCAGGAACTTTCTCCTTCAACCACTCTGGGACAACCTCGGAACGAAGGGAGACAGAGGAAAGGAGAGGGAACTTCCATGGAAACCTCTTCCAGATGCATGCTTCACAGGCCCGTAATCATCAATGGGGAGGAAGCGGGTGTTCAGCTGGTCTCCTTCCTCCCACACCCAAGGCTATTAACGCCAACTGCCCTTCAGGAAGGATTCTAGAAGGGACATGGAGGAACTGATGGAAAAGCTTTTTTTAAAGTGATCATCATGACAACCACCACCATTACCAGCATGGCTTGTGGGGCACTGGGAGGACAGGAGTTGGAGGACAGCAGGCAAAACCAAGAGGAGAAAGATGGTGAGATCCTGCAGAACCTTGGATGAGGACCTTCACCACACCAGCTGTCCCTTGAATAAGATATAGGATAGTTTTGGAGAAGGACAGGATTCTGCCGTCTGGCCAACTATGAAGATACAGCACCACTTGGTGGAAGAGGTTCTGACCGTTCTCCAGAGCACAGTATAAGTGCCTCTTGCCTCTTGCCTCTTGCCTCAGCAGAGAGTGGATAGGAAGCCATTGACCAAGGTCATCGGTCCCTTTTAGCTTTGGCCAGAACCTGTGAGACTGGCAGCTGGGATCAGGGGTATTCACTGTGCCAGGCAGAGATGGCTGATGCCAGTGGGAATCTGGTTATACCATCCATCTCTGTGATAATATTGTGATTTTATGATGATGATGAGTCTACCTATCCCACTAATACCCCCATGTTGGAAGAACATGGTAATCCCCCATTTTGGGGAGGTTGGGGTGTTTTTTTCTGTAACTGGGCTGGTTCTCTGGAACAGCGTCCCACTGAAAGTCCGATTGACCCCAACCTCTGGAGGTGATTAACCTTCTAGAAGCAGTTGAAAATGGAGCTCTTCTGGTGGGCCTTAGGGAGCTGATGTCAGATGCTGTTTGGACTGTAAGTTTCTGTATTTTTGATTTTTCTTATGACTAACTTCTTATATGTCGTGAGACAGCCTACTTATGATTATGGTGGGATAGTAATGTGATGATATAATTAAATACATAAATGATCAGCTGCCTTGGGTGGACGATGAGGCAGTGTGGAGAAGGCCCCTCGCTTGTAGCAAGGGATGGGGGTCTTAGTAGGAAGGTGCAGGTAAACAAATACCCCAAGCTTGTGTTTTCACCCTCTCCGTAGCCCTCAGCTGTCTATTTTTTTTTTAAACTCTTCCTTGAAACCCTCTTGGGCATACACATCCCGTACAACTTATGATGATGTCCCAATGATGTCACAGATGATGCAACTTGACATCATGACACATATATTTTCAGGTGCTCCACCAAACCCAAGTATGTTTTTATATGTGGTTTTATGCATCTAATGCTGCTTTGTTCTCCCACTCCTCAGCCATAAATGACGACCTCGACATGAATGCTTGCTGTGAATTCTGTTGCTGACCATCTCTGTCTGCTTGGTCACCTCTTCCTAGATCCTAGGAGGACTTGGTCCTGCAGAAAACAAGACCACCACCACCACAAAACAGTGCTGAGCTGCTGGCAAGTACTGGTGGGAGTTAACTGAACAAAGGCTGACATCCAGCCAAGACTCTTTTATAATGGATAGCACACCCCTTGGTGATCAAACCTGTACTTGGAATGAACGCTCAAAGGAAAGAGTCATTACAGGTGGCTTTATTCAACCCCATGGACTACCAGAAAGCTTATAGTTGTCTTAAATGTGCAAATTAGGGATTATACATTGCCAAGATCTTGCATTAACTCCACAGGACAGGTTGTGTTTCATTGTGAGTGACCAGCTGGGGTTGCAAAGGCCAGGAGAGATGCATGAAAGGCTGGAAGCAAATTGTATTTCTCATTAGAAGGCGTTCTTCATCGTTTTTCTGTGCGGGCTGCTGCTCCGAGCAATCAGTTGACTTCTTATGCTTTGTGTCTGCTCCAGGAAAGGAATGGATCACCTTTATTTTTGAGAGGGTATTGGAAGAAGAGAGAGAGAGAGAGAGAGAGAGAGAGAGAGAGAGAGAGAGAGAAAGAAAGAAAGAAAGAAAGAAAGAAAGAAAGAAAGAAAGAAAGAAAGAAAGAAAGAAAGAAAGAAGACGGAGGGAGGAAGGAAGGAAGGAGGGAGGAAGGAAGGAAGGAAGGAAGGAAAGAAAGAAAGAGAAAGAGAAAGAGAAAGAGAAAGAAAGAAAGAAAGAAAGAAAGAAAGAAAGAAAGAAAGAAGATGGAGGGAGGGAGGGAGGGAGGGAGGGAGGGAGGGAGGGAGGGAGGAAGGAAGGAAGGAAGGAAGGAAGGAAGGAAGGAAGGAAGGAAGGACCATTTTTAACAGCTTGCTGAAGGCCACCAAGGAGTGTTCAGAATCAGGGGAAACATTAGACCCCCCCCAGGATCTAAAGAATGGAAGGAATGCTAAGAAAGTGTGTCATTGATTTATTTTCAGGCATAATGCCATAATTGGGCAAATATGGAATCTGTCATGCCATTGATAGACACATCATTCAAAGGTTCCACAAGCATCTGTCCCCGACTATTTCTTGGTTCAAATCCTTCATAAAAAAAGAGACATTTGAGAGAAATTTGAAGAAATGGCAACATAAACCCGAGGGAATGATGCATACAGAAAGCCAATGTTAGGAATCGGGTGTAGCGGAATTGCAGATTTTCATTCTTCTGTGGAGGGGAGGCAAATCTTAGAAAATAAGCTGCGCTGGCATACAGACATGAATTGGATTTAGCTGATCCATGTTCCTACTCCAAGATCACTTTGGTGATAATTTATGTACCAGATCATAGGAATTCTGGCAAAAATGACTCAGAATTGGTCTGGGTAGTTTTCACTGATAAGGAAGCAGGACCTACAGCAGTGTTTCTCAAACTTGGCAACTTGTGGGGGTGCTGGCTGGAGAATTCTGGGAATTGAAGTCCACACGTCTTAAAGTTGCCAAGTTTGAGAAACACTGCTAGAGGGTTGTGTTTCCTTGTGTACCCCTGCTAAGGAAGAACCAGAAAGCAGCCTGCCAAATCTTTAAACCCTGCAGAGGAAGTCAGGCTTAATTTGCCTAAATTAAGCAGCTTGCAGAACGATCTTTCCCATTTGAGAGTCCTGAATTCCATTTCTCATGTCGCTGTCTGAGGATTCTGCAATGTGTGGCTGCTGGGCACAGAACGTGACCGGTTCCCGTCAGCATCCTCCGGAGAGACCTGTGGATAACAGTCTCGACGACTTGTTTTCTGCATCTGAACCCCGCTGCTTTGGGGGCAAATAATAGGGGGTCAAGGCCATAATGAAGCCTTAGAGGAGAAAGCAAGGGGTGCCATGCTCCTTTGCAAGCTGCTCAGATAAATCACCTGTCCCATCGGCAGCGTTGAACCAGGTTTCCATAATAATGCCACCGATTTCTGTATGTAGAAGAGAAGGAGAATTTTTTGTTCTTTGCCTAAGGATGCAAAACGTACTGGGGTAAGCCACGTACCAGGCTTGGCACGTAATTCATAAAACCTCTCCCTCTTTCTCCAAAGATTAACTACTACTCTACTATATCCTGCTCACATAAGTCTTTAGCACCTCTCGTTGCTGCAATATTTAAGCCCTCCAGGTCAGGAACGAGGTGGTGCTGCCTGTGACACAGCTTCTTAGCACCCTGACATTGTCTTCCTGGCAATCGGGGCACCCGTGGGTCTGTGCGTGTGTTTCAAAAGTCAAGATGGCAGCTGCAATTATGCATTTGGGTGGCAAAAGGAGCTACATGAGAAGACCTCCGTTACTCTGTTGGTAATGAAGGAACCATCCCACTAGAGGGAGCTCTACCCAACGTTGGCTGGTCTTAAAAGCTAAGTAGAGTTCCACTGGGTTAGTATTTGGATGGGAGACCATGCAGATTAGACTGGGAATGCTGGAGGAAGGCCAAGGCAGACCGCTTCCATACTGTTGCCTAGAAAACTGTGTCCATGTAGTCACCACCATAACTCAAGGTGGACTCGGAGAAGCCTTTACTTTTAATGTGAGAATTGATCCATCAACATCTGCGCACTGCTGTCCCTCTGGGATGGTCCCATTGGCTAGCACCAGTTTCTTACCTATGCATACTGTAACCGCAAATGGTTTTAGAGCAGCGGGAGAGAATTGATTATGTACCTAAGTGGGTGGGTGAACAGCCGTACAAGGTGGAACCCCAGGATTCCCCCCATTGTCCTTACAAGGATTCCTATTGAAACATTTTAAAAAAAAGTTAGGTTCTGCTTCCTCTCCAGATCGAATAAGGCACGGTGCGCAGAAAAATGTGCGTGCAACTTCAAACAGAAACCTGGTGGGGACTGCAAAGCATGCCAATATGTGCCGATTCCTTCCTATTCAGCCCCTGGAAATTCAAGTGCATTATGCAGCAGGGGGCGGTGGCTGTTTTGCTAAGCAACTTGAGTTTCAACCTCCAGAGTTAATTGACCTTTTACGTGGAACACAGGATGGGGATCTCCCCAAGGAGGAGAATTCGATAATACTAGAAAAATAGTTATTACCTTCTTGGTGATTCTTTTCTCCCTTCCCCATATGTACACATGTGCCTTGTTTATTTAGTTATAGCACTGATATCTTCCATTTCCCTTGACGGCTCATGGAGGCATACTGTAGGTAAGGCTTTCCTCTTATTTTCTCTCTGCGAGGTTGGCAGCACTTCGCCAGAGTGGCCAACCCACAATTTATCCTGTCAGTCTTGGGTGTTTGAACCTGGTGGTGCTGCTGACCTTGGCTGAATTCTCACAAATTTAAGGCTGGTTGGTTTGGACGTGGATCAGATGCCATCAGGATATCCCAGGGCTAGGCTAGTTTAGGAAGTTAAAAAAAAAAGGAAGTTATTATGCAAGAAGACAGTGGAAAACCACTTCCCTGTCGTTGCCAGGAAAATAAAGGGAGAATCCTCCAAGGAGAAGTCACGGCCAGTGGAAGTGTCACAGATTTCTGTCCTCGGTCCTTCACTGGTCAACATTTTTACCCATGACATGAGGAGACCTGGCCTGGCAATAAGCTGTGTGAAAGGGATCTGGCTGTTCTTCTTGACCACAAGTTAAACAACAGCCAGCAGAGTGATGCAGCTGATAAAAAAGGCAAATATTATCTTGGGGTGTGTTAAATGGAGCACAGGGTCTAGATCAGTATTTCCCAACCTTGACAACTTGAAGACGTGTGGACTTCATAGGGTGGCTACCAAGATGGTAAAGGGTCTTGAAACCAAGACCTGCAAAGAACAGTTAAAGGATCTTGGGATACTTAGCTTATAGAAGAAGAGACTGAAGGGTTGTCCCAGAGAAGAGGACTGGAGAAGATTCAGGAAGATAGACAGGCTCCTCGATTGCCCCAGAGGGAAGGTCCAAGTTCAGTGGGTTAAAATTATAAGGAAGGAGATTCAGGCTAGATATCAGGAGGAACTTCTTGACTGTATGAGCTGTCAGCCAGTAGAACAGGCTACCACATACAGTGACATTTACTGGGGGTCTTCAGATGGAGGCTGGACGGTCATCTGCCAGAGATGGTCTAGTGGATCCTGCACTGCGTAGGGGATTGGACTAGGTGACCTCTAAGATCCCTTTTGAACAAATGTTGTGAAGAGGCTGGACAGTCACCTCTCAAGGGGGGGTTAACTGGCTTCCCTGCAAATTGCAGAGGGTTGGACTAGATGGTCTTGTGGCTCCTTCCAACGTCACAGTTCTATGCTTCGGTGAAATGTGCTCCTCATCAAAATAATACCATATATTCAGTTCCATTAATAAGGCAAATCACCCAAGAAGATGAAGGACCTAATTTCAAGAATCTATCGTGCACATCGAACCAGTTGATCTCCAAGTGTTCTTTGCCCTGCTCCTGAAAAGAGTTGCCTTGGAGTTGACAGCATTTTCCTTGCCAACTTTTCTCCCAAAGGCTCAGAACCACAGAAAAAACCCAAATGAAGTGTGTCTGCAGCTGTGAAGCCCAGCTGATTTGATTACGGGCCCTGACAGCTTTATTGGGGAGTGGGAGGGAAGTCAGTTTTGATGTCAAAATCCTTTTTCAGCTTATGGACCACTGGCTGAGCTTCAGTTGTGGTTCGCTAGGAACTTGGTAACCCAATTGGCTTTTTCAGATTGACAGCCAAAGACGGGAGCCTGGCTGAGTCATTTGCTGGGGGCTGGTGGGACATGGGGGCTTCAGGGCGAACCAGCTTTGATTCATAGGCTTGGAAGTATCCTGTCAAGGCCATAGCTGCTGGGGATCTGCTCCAGGGCAGACTTCCTTTGAGTCGGCACCACTTGCTTTGGCAAATCCTTGCCACCAAAGGCAGTGAGGATGGCTTAGTGTCAGTCCCGCTCTGTAGACCAGACCAGGACATCAACTCCATGGGAGGCTAAAACTACTCTTACTGAGATGGGCTGCAATCACAGCATCTTGCAAGTCGGACTGTGCCGGACCTTCTCCCCCTTCTTATACTCTTGTGAATCGGGGAGGGGTCTGCCTGAGCCTCTTCCAAATGTTATCTCATTGTTCTGGATGTAAAAAGTGTTTCAGACGCTTTTTGAAATCAGCCAAGGGGAGCTAGAATCTGCCCTGTAGCTGGGTACCTCCTTCAGGTCACCTCCTGGTCGCCTCATGGACACAATCATACAGCTTTTTCCACAGCACTTTAGAAGTTGCTGGCCACTGGCTTTTTTCTTGAAATCTTCCAAAAGTTTGTGCTGGGTTGCTGAATTCCTACGAAATTTGGGCACTCTGACATGGGTTCTTGCAGGATTGCACACCGTAGTTTGTGATTCTGCACTGATTCCACTAGAAGCCTTTTCAGTGGAGGATATCTTCACCAACTCCACGTGGGGCTACCCTTGAAGAGTGTCCAGAAGTTGCAATTGGTGCAAAATGCAATCGCCATGCTGCTAACTGGTATAAGGCATGGGAATTGCATGATGCCTTGAAAGATCTATTTTGGCTCCCAGTCCTCTGCCAGGCACAACTGAAGGGACTGGTGAGGACCTTCAAGGAACACCACCACCCCCCCCGCCTTGTGCTAGGAAACTGCCCTTTCAGAGATCATCAGGGAGGCCCTTTGGAAGATCCCCGGTTGCCAGGAACTTGGCTATCTGGTAGGCAGGAGATGACCTTCTCCTGAGGAGCACCCAGGATGTGGAACGGCTGCATAGGTTATTTTTTTCTTTTTTTTTAACCGTTAGCTGCATGGAATGATCACTAGGGCAGAAAAGTAGGATGTAACTCAAATTTTAAAAAACAGTCTGACAGTAGAGGAAGGTGGGAGGGAAGAAGGAAGGAAGGAAGGAAGGAAGGAAGGAAGGAAGGAAGGAAGGAAGGAAGGAAGGAAGGAAGGAAGGAAGGAAGGAAGGAAGGAGCACAAAACATTTATTTTTCTCTACCTGCATTCCTACCTTCCTTATTGTCCAGTGCAGCAGGCAGTGATGACAGCACCTCTGCCTCTGCCTCTGCCTCTGCCTCTGCCTCTGCCTCTGCCTCTGCCTCTGCCTCTCCCCAAACCAAACCAAACCAAACCAAACCAAACCAAACCAAACCAAACCAAACCAAACTTCAGTTGTGCAGAAAACGTTGCAGAGGAAAACTCAGGGCAAAGAAAGAGGGCTCTGGGGCTGGCTCTGTAACCCCTTTGGTGGGCATCTTTCTCCCAAGTGCCAAATGAAACTGGGCAGTGACTCCTGCCTTGTGCCGACCCTCGGCCTCGCCAGGGCCTGAATCTGCACCAGGCAGTGAAACACGAATGCTGTTGTCTTCTCCCTTGTGCAAACCACCTTAAGTTAGGCATCCAGCTAACCCTGGCTCTTCTGGTTGGAAAAGAACCATGGGGGAGGTGTCAGAAACGGCTTCGGTCGGCCTGTGCCAGGCGGGGAACAGTCGCCAAGGGGCTTAGCTGGCTTCCTGACTCTTCCTCACCTGAGGGAAATGCCTGTGACCCAGGTTAAGCGGCAACAGGAAGACCTCCCCAGGAATTTGCTGGTCTGTGACCCAAAGCTGATGTCATACCGTTGCTGATCTGTTGCTCTCCGTTCCAGCTTGCAAGCGAGTGGAGCCAGCTTCTGCACAACAAACCACAAGACACACCCCACCTTAGGCTGAAAATAAAGAAAAAAGGTTTGAATAGCAGCCAGGAGTGGCCCTGGCCCTTTAGTGCACCCCCTACTTTTGTGGCGACCATGTTTCCCAGCACATCTTGCGCTGGGCCGGCCACCAGACTCAATGCCTGAAGCCTTGCGATGCTCCCAAGGGCCTACTGAAAGCTTTTAGATTTAAAGCAAGCATTATTTAGAACAAATATGGGAGGTAGACATTGTAGACGCTGCTACACATAGGTCTATCTTGGATGCTTCAGCAGATGGCAGTACGTGGTTGGCCCTGGAAGGGAGAAGGAGACGTTTGTTATCTTTTTTAGAAAGCAGGGACAAACCCCTTCCATAGCATTACCAAGAAAGTTGCACGGATGCATCCATGAGACCCACAGGAGTCGAGTGTGGTTTTGCAAGTGCCCAGAGCTTAAACAGGTAAAAAGTCAAGGCTTTCTCCTGTGGGATTCACTCTTAGTGACTACACAGATGACTTTATTTAAAGGATGCAAAGTACCGAATCCGTCCCCATTTCTGCCTTATGGGATCTGGTGCCTGCGATGTGGGAAGGTGGCAGCGCTCAGAAATGTGTGGGGTGGCTGATCGGGAGTGGGCAGGCCCCTTTGCACTAATGGAGGTGAAGAAGGTAAAATGCAACGAGCACTGGGGAGCAACTAGCTAAACGTAAACACATATTTCTTCATCAGTAAAACACTACAGCAAAAGAATCCAAATGCAATCCGATAGGAAATGCTCTTTTTTTTGCAGAGTTTCATCGATGCACCTGCAGATAGCGCAGTGAGGGACCCCAGTGAATGGAAGCAACCAAGAACTACATCAAGCTCCATTTGTAATGCCCTGAATAAATGCTACGGAGAATTCCTAAAACATTCCCCCACTTTGGAAACCACTCTGTTGACTGAGAATTCACCAAGTTTTGTGCTAGGAGAAATGCAAAAGCATCTGTGGCTGGGGGAGCCGGTCTGCTCCTATCTGAGGCTGGGGCAGCTAATCTCTGAGCAGGCTCACGCTGCGTCTTAAATCTGGCTGAGTTTTTGGAGAATGTTTTAATGTGGGAGGCTTGGGGAAAATGTTTTTCCAGTCACCAATAAATGCCCGAGGAAGGAGAAGACCAGCTTAGGGAAATTTGTGGAACAAAGAATTCGGATGGGACAAGGGCAGATAAACAGCTTTAAAGATCCTTGAACCAGTTGGTTGGGTTGGTAAACTACATAGACCTTGTCTCCAAGTCATTTAGGAGTTAGCACTCTCCCCTCTCTCTTTCATTTAGGAGTTAGCACTCTCTCTGAACAATATTTCAGCACTGAGAGGAGGAAACAGATGGATCTCCTGAACTCAAATAGCTACTCACCTAGACACACCTGCCTCCTGCAGTTGCTTATTCAACAGTGCCGCCGCTCTCTTGTCAGGAAGGGGCCCCTTTCAAGTGCCAGGCAAAGATCTCAGAGGTGGCATCAATCATTCCAGCAAAGCTTTAGTTCAAACAAATGGGGGAGACTTTCCCCACTAACCAGGTGGCTTGGTGGCACTCCAGAGACGTTGAGAGGTCCCTCTGTTCCTGTATGTGGGATCCTTTGGCTCTGCACTTATGAATATGAAGATATATGAGTGCAATCAGCCATTCATCCACTCGAGATAGTTGCTAGCTTCCTGTGGGGGGGGGGGGGTAGGGGGGAGATAGAAGCGAGACCTCCTTGCAAATGTCAGCTCTTCATTGGGTTGACAAGCTCTCCTCTAAATGAATGGCATACGGGGCCGGAGTCTGTCCAGCACAGAGACCCAAGGATTCATAACTTGCCCAGGCTAGCTGACCTCATAACACAACGTAGCCAAATGTTTAGTTGTGCCCTGATATCATTAAGATGGCCCAGGCCTGTTTTTGCAGCCCTCCCCCAGTTCACAATTCCCATTTCCAGTAACTACATTTAAAACCTACAAAGTTATAACCCAATAATTAATAACAAAATTATACAACAGAGCAAAATTAGTACAAGAATAATATCATTATATGTGTGTGTTTATATATATATGTGTGTGAGTGAAAACACATAATATTAAAATTACATTATTAAATTTTAATATAATAATTATATGTATATTACTATACAGCCTTGAGTCATTTAAAATACTACTACTACTACTACTACTACTACTACTACTACAACACAAAAAAACTAGCAGGCAAAGCAGAGAACAAGAAGACCCAGCAGTGGCTGAGAGCAGGAAAGTTGAAGAAAGAGCCAGAGGGGCTCATTCTGGCTGACCGAGACCAAGCCTTGAGAACAAATGCATATGAAGCCAGGATCGAGAAGGCAGCAACAAGCAGCAAATGCCGCCTCTGCAAAGAAGCTGGAGAAAAGGGACCACCTAGTCAGCTGCTGCAAGAAGGTCGCACAGGCTGTCCACAAACAACGGCGTGACAAAGGAGCAACAAGGGTGCATTGGAGTATCTGCAAGAAATGCCACTTGCCTGCAAGCAAGAACTGGTGGGACCCCAAAACAGACAAAGTAACAGAAAATGAAGATGCTAAAGAGCTCTGGGACTTTAGGATTCAAACAGACAAGCACATGCCACATGACACCCCAGACTTGACCATGGTTGATAAGAAAGACAGAAACATCTGGACAGTGGACATTGCAATACCTGGAGACAGCAGAATAGAAGAGAGAGAACTGGAGAAAATCACAAAATATAAATAGAAGTAGAACGACTGTGGCAAAAGAAAGCAAAGATAGTCCGAATGGTAATAGGGGCCTTGGGTGCAGTCCCAGAACATCTGGAGCACCCCTTGAAGACCACCGGCATTGACAAAGTCACCCCCAGTCCGTTGCAAAAGGCAGCTTTGCTTGGAACAGCTTCCATCCTGCGACGAGACCTTTAATGCCATTGAACAACTACATCTGCCTATCCAGGTCCTTGGGAAAGACTCGAGAGGGGGACAAAAATGCCAAATCCAGTCTAAACAACTGGCTGACTGTGCGACCAACCATATAACATTAACCATTAATGTTGGTTAATAATGGTTAATAATATAACACTAACCATTAGTTGAAGTACTGCCTCCTTTCAATCTAGGGAACAGCTGAATCATACATTCTTTCCTTTCCCAAAAGCTGGAAAAGCCAGATCTAACTGGGATCTAACTGAAATACTAACTGGGATGGGGCCATCCCTGTCTCTGGAGATAAGCTATTCCAGGGAAGGAGGATCAGAACCAAGAAGTCTGGTTTCTGACCCCATTTAATCCACACTCTCTAGATGATGTTTCTCACAACATTAAGATATATGGACTTCAACTCCCAGAATTCCCCATCCAGCAACACAAAGAAGCAATTATGGTAACCAGATGAGCTGGATCAAGTTTTCCCTTTTTTTCCTTTTTTCTGCTTTGGGAGAACCAATTTTTATTTTTTGGTCCACTATGTTAGGTGTATTTTAGGCCTTCCATGACTATTTCTGTGTGCTCAAAATGACTGGAAACCACATGGCTGCTTTTCAAGAATCATGCCCCTGAAATTTGGGTTTGTAGACGATGGATGGATGGATGGATGGATGGATGGATGGATGGATGGATGGATGAGGAAGGAAGGAAGGAAGGAAGGAAGGAAGGAAGGAAGGAAGGAAGGAAGGAAGGAAGGAAGGAAGAGAAAGTAAGAAAGAATTCAGGGGTTACTTCTATTTAATAGGGTTGAGTAGGCAGGGATATCCATGGGGGTCAAGATGCAGCCATTCTGATCCTTTTTTATGGGCACAGCACATGCCCTGCGGAGATCAAGCCAAATCAAGACTCAAGTTCTTTATTTAACACCTGCTTGGAACTGGGAAGTGATCTGAACTCCAGCTCCTGTTGACAGGATACGCTCGGCAGAGCCAAGCATTGAGTTAGTGTGCAGTGTAAACACACAAGCTCAGACAACTGATAATCAACCTGCAAGGGATTACTTTTAGCCTGGAGGGGCCCTGGGGCTGTTTGGGAGCCCTCACACCAGGCGTGTCTGGCAACCCGGCTACCAAGCCTGGGGTGTCTGTAGGATGTGGTCAAAAAAATTGTGATGGTGGGCATGATGGTGCAATCAAAGCACTGACTGTTTTTAATGGACAGAGCTTTGATTGCACCTTTGTGTTCGCCACCCTGCAGACACCCATACATCTGATCATGGTCTTAGCCACTGTAATGGTATGTGGCGATGACCTCGGGAGACAGGAGGAAGAGATGCAGACTAGGCAACGGTCAGATAAGTGTCAGCTGAACCCACAGAAGGAATGGGGACGTGGCAAATGTCTCATAAAGGACCCTCCCTAGTTTCTTGGACTGTAAAGGCGAGGGGGGAGAGATGCACTTTCAGACTTGCAAGATTCGGTCAATGTAACCTCACAATAAAGGTAGAGCTAGGACTTCTGGGTGTGCTTCTTCTCTGGACTATCTCACAAGGCTGACATCAATCTTGCAAGTCTGAAGGTACATTTCTCTCTGGTCACCTCTACAGACCAAGAAACTAGGGAGAGTCCCTTGTGAGACGCTTCCCCATGCCCCCATTCCTTCCACGGGCTCAGCTGCTGCTTGTCTGACTGTTGCCTCATTTGCGGCTCTTCCTCCTCTCTCCCGAGGTCATCGCCACATACCATTATAGCTGCACACATGCTGGCTGGCCATTACGCCAGCAGTTCCTAAAAAGAGCGAAAGGAAGTTTCTGCGCACGAAGCGGGTGCACGGCTCCTTTTGCCAACTCAGGGATGATCTTTCTGTGAGTGAGAATCCCTTTATGCTCTTCCCTTCACAGCCTGTCTAGACAAATCATCATCATCGTCATCTGTGGCGATGTTCTCCTCCGTTTCACGTAAATGATATTCATTTGCGTTTTAATGTCTCTTTTGAATAACTTGCAGGGCGCCTGTGTAATTTGGGAAAAAGGCAAGTTGCCAGATGGAGTGATGCGAAAGAAGGTAGCAAACATGTAATTGGACATAATCTCTCCTCACTCAAGAAAAACTACCCAGCATCTTTCTTGCTTTATTTCATCAGTGGAAAACTTGACAGTTTTGCAACAAGGAAAATGCCCACAGTATTGTTGGCTTTTGCCAGAATGGTTACCCACAAAGTATCATTGAATGTTTGGGACTTGGTAGGAAATCCACACCCCATGGTGATTTGCCTATTAGCATCCCAAACTAGCGTTGCCAACTAGTAGACTGGGGTCGCTGTTGAAAGTCTGGAGCTCCAAACATTGTTTCTGAAGAACGTTGCTGAAGCTCAGCAGATGCCAAGGTCATACAGACTTCACCTGAGTCATGGTTTAATCAATATGCTTGATCCTGACTCATCTATGACACATTGAGCGTTCTTCTTGATAAAGGCAAAACCAAGGAAGACCTTGGGAGGTGTAGCCCCCGTATTTAGACAGAAGAGGACATACCAATGGTGAGGTCTTGGGAGATCAAGACCCAGGAGGACCAGATGTGGAGTTGGAGATGTTGGGCCTAGAGAAGAGATAACAAAGCTTCTAGTATTTGAAGATCTTCACAGAGATGATGACTTCTACTGCTCCAGAAGGTAATTAAGAAAGTATTTAAATAACCAGAAAAGAGATTTCAGTTGATAGCAACATTTTTTGATAATATGAGCTGTTCAATAGTGGGGAAAAAGTTATCCAAAGGCGTTGATCCTCCTTTGTTGGAAATTCTGAAGAAAGGCCGGACAGTCATCTGTCAAAGATGCTCCAGTAATAGAGTTCTCATGTTGATAACAGGTTGGACTAAATGATCTTTGAAGGTCCCTCTAATTCATGGTTATTGGCACTGCTATTACTTCTTCAGTGCTCCCAGACCGATCCGTTTCCTATCCTAGCTTTATAAGAAGACGGCAAGAATTGAAATTGGGACTTTCTGTGTGTACTGAAAGCCAGTGTGGGACCACTCAATATTTATTCATATTTCCCATCCCCAGTTGCGCTCACAACAACCCTGTGAAGTAGACCACATTCTTTATTGCTGCATCAAGGCAAGGTAACAAATAAGAGTTTCCACCACCTACTTTAAGGGGCCACACCCTTTCCCCTCTCACTTGAATTAGCCATCATTTATTTCACAACTTCAAAGCCCAGGTCCGTTCCACTGAGTTCCTTTCCCCCTCTTTTATTTTATTTTATTTTATTTCCTTCAGCTTATGTGCTGCTTCTTTTCCAAAGACTCTGAGCAGCCTGCAAATAATACACATAAAATTAAAACATATTTTAAAAAATCAATAATATAGCATATTTTAATCCAGGAGCCTGGATTTGCTGCTTCATGGATCCCTTCTATGTTATAATACCAGCCTGCTCCAACAATCTGCCAGCTGACTTCAGGGAGTGTGTGTGTGTGTGTGTGTGTGTGTGTATGATGAATGCCTCATTGTCTCTAATTGTTATAGGATCTTGAGCTCTTTCTGGCTTCGACGATAACTTGCTTCGGGCCATCTTATTTTTTTGCTTCCTGCTTCCCGTCTATCACTTCTGCAGCCTACACAGATGTTTTAAGTATTGTCCCCATCACTACATTCACTGTCAACATAAATTGCTAAGCAAACATCTTAACGATACAACAAAACCTAACATGAACTTCTAAAACGCAGAATCTCCTAATGTAAGCTCCTCCTAAAAATGTAACCTCCAACCTTTGTATGCAACGTCCACTAGCATACCTTCTTTCCAGAGAGGGGTTTGTGGGGTGGTGGATTTCTGATCAGGAAAAAGGAAGCATTTTTGGAGCACTGCTGCTGTGCTCCGGCAGAATCCAAGCCCCGATTCTTTTACAACTCGTGTTTAGGGCTTTTGGGAAGAGATGGAGCAGCCCCACTTGTCCCCAGGAAGTGAAAATGGGCCGATAACCTGTGAAGATTGGCTTTAAGGTCCGTCAAAAGCTGGAGTCAATCCCTTATGCTATTTCAGGCTGGCTGTTGCCCCTCTCCACCTGACATCCTTTTAATGCCTCATTTTAATATCCCCCCACCCCCCGTGGGCTTATATATTTCAGCTCCCTTGGCTGTTGCCTTGCTCTCAGCAATCAGAGACATATGTTCTGCCCTTCAGCAACGCTTGTGATGGATAGTTCCCGACCTGCAGCAAATTCATTTCAAAACCATCTCTCTGATGGCTCCTCTGTGATGCACCACAAAGGGGAGGCCGCGTCTGCACGTTGCAGAGCAGAAATAGTGGGCGCTAATGCTTCAGTTTAGAGCACTGGGCCTGCTCGTGTTGTACTTAAGGTTGGAGAAATTGGTAGGTCATAATCAAAGCCACTGGCTTAACCTGGAAGCTCAGCATTTTCATATCACGTTGAGAAAGACCAAATGGGTTGGGGAGAAGCCACAATATGGGGTTTTTGGCTGTACAGGTAGTCCTCGTTTAGCGATTGCCTCCTTTAGCCACCGTTCGCAGTTACGATGGTGATGAAAAAGTCACTTTGCGACCAGTCCGGGTCCGTAAAGCAAAAGAAAACTGAAGTCAGATCAGAAGCACGGTTGTGATTTCACTTAGCAACCACTTCATCCAACGACCGAGTTGCTGGTTCCAGTTGTGGTCACTAAACGAGGATGACCTGTAATCAATAAGAAGGCTTATTTATTTATTTATTTATTTATGTTCGTTTGTTTTAAAAGACTTATATAGCCACCCATATTGTAACAACAACCCTGGGTGATGCACAAAACAGTAAAAACAAGAGAACCCCCCAAACTCCCAAAATAAAAATCAGTAAAAACTCATAGCATCCTGGGCCAGTACGCTCCCATACATCTACGCACCATATTATTTATTTATTTAAAATATTTGTATGGCTGCCCGTCTTAAACAGCTCTGGGTGGATCACAACAGCAGTAAAACCCAATAACTATAAAACATAACCATAAAACCAAAACCTGGCACCTTAATCACCCCCTTGGGATGCCCCACAGCCAGCCCCAAATGTCCTCATTCCATTCTATCTACTCCACTCTGTCCCAGTGCCTGGGCTCCAGCCTCTTCCTACCCCAGTTCCTCTGGGAATAGCCAGTTCTTCAAGGCCTTCTGGAAGGCAAGGTGGGTGGGGGGCCTGCCAGATCCCAGGGGGAAGTTTGTTCCAGAGGGTAGGGGCTGCTACAGAGAAGATACGCTTCCTATATTCTGCTAGATGCAATCTTTAAGGGGGGATCTGGAGCGTGCCCATCCTATCTGTAATGGTATGTGGGAATGGCCTTGGGAGACAGGGGAAGAGACGCTGCCTAGAAAATGGTCAGCTAAGAGAGGGCGTAGCCCGCAGCTGCACAATGGGTGGGGCAAGAGGCTCAGAAGGGACCCTCCCTAACTTCTCAGGCCATAAAAGAGACAGGGGGAGAATTATACTTTCAGACTTGCAAGACTGATGTCAGCCTTCCCAGGTAGACCGAACAAGAAACACCATGAGATGTTCTAATCCTACTTTATTATAAGGCTACCTTAACAGACTCTTGCAAGTCTGAAGCTACAGTTTGCTTTCAGTTACAGCCCTGGCTTGTTGGAGAGACTCAAGGCTATTTCCATGTCATTTTTTCTCAAGCTTTGCAGTTCCAGGACCCAGGAAGCCTTTTCGACTCTCCTTCAAGATACAGCAAATTCCTCATCAAAAGGGAGAGAGGACTCAAGCAGGATCAGTCCCGGGTCCTTCGGGGTTTTTATTAATGGCATGGATGAAGAAGGGGAAGAAATGCTTATCAGATTTGCATGTGACACAAAATGGATGGGATAGCTTTAGAAGACCGAAATAAAATTAACGATTTTGATTGATTAGAAAAATGGGGCTGCGAAAATGGCAAATGCAGTTTTAAGCGGTATCCACAGACGTATCATTTCCAAATCGTAGCCCACTGGATTCAGCTTTGGTCAAACCCTGCCTTGAGAAGAGTGTCCAGTTCTATCCTCCACGCTTTAAGAAGGGCTCAGAGAAATGGAAACAGGTTCAAAGAAGGGCAAGGAGAATGACCCGAGGACTAGAAACGAATCCTTATAAAGAAAGATTGAAGGAGCTGCATAATGAGACAACGGCAGAAGACTATGAGGACGCTTTTCTAATACTTGAAGGCAAGACACCCAGGAGCAGGTCAGGACCTCTTTCTCTCATTCTGGAGGGCAAAACATGGAATAATGGATTTAATAATAATTTATTAAATGTATATGCTCCCAGATTTAAGAACCAGGAAGGCAATTCCCAACGGAATGTTAGGACCACGGACCGTGGAAACAAGAGTTTGGAAAGACGGTTTGCTCTCCTTTGCTGCTGGCGTTCAAGAATGGGTCTATCTGCGGGAGATACTTTAATTTGGATTCCTGCGCCGAGCAAAGGGCTGAATGACCCCTTCCAGCTCAACTTTTCTCTGATTTTGTAGACATCACTCAAAACAGCTGGGCCTATTGTAAGGTAAAGTAAGGCTGAAATTGAGTGCAAATTGAGTGAAATTGGGGGCAGCAGGAACCTTGTGGGAAGGACGGAGATGACAATGACCAAGATTTCTCTGTGTGATATTTGCCTTTTCACTACCCCCAAATACCCTTTCTTTGGATGCAGCAAACATAGCTGCCTTGTTCGAAAGAAATGTAGCTGAGGACAAGCCCTCCTTTGCCGGATATCATATTCTCCCTCCTGCACATGATGGACCTTCCTAAGCTTTTCCCAACCTGAATGTTTCTGGATTGCAATTCTCAGGGGCACAAAACTAAGGGGGGAAAATCAACCGTATTTGGGAAGGGATGGGGATTAAGGAGGGGTTGAAAGGACTTTTAATCTGCATCTTCCCCCCAGATCGGCTAAAAATGTTGCCTCTTAACCCTCCCTTCATCTTCCATAAAAGCCCCTCCCCATTGGTCCCCTTCCCAGAAATGCTTTGAGCGTCGTGGGTTGTGCTGTGGTGTGTTGTGGGGGCGGGTATCTGTGCAACAACTACACAAAAGGGATATACCGTTGACAGACTGCAGGTTGCCCACCCCACACTAAGTGTTCTTGTGAATACAGGCACAACTTGGAGATATTGCGGGTTTGGTTCCAGACCACCGCCATAAAGTGAAGATCACAATAAAGTGAGTCCCATGGATTTTTTGGTTTCCCAGTGCATATAAAAGTTATGTTTACCCGGTATTGTAGTCTATTCAGTGTGCCATAGCATTATGTCTGAAAAACAATGGACATACCTTAATTAAAAAATACTTTATTGCTAAAAAGTGCTAATTATCATCTGATGTTCTTACTGGACACAAGCCACAAACCCATTTGTGTCATATCTGTGAAGCGGATAAAAACCGTCATATCTGCGAAGTGCGATAAAACCAGGTATGCCTGTAACCTACAAAGATTGCATGAAAAGAGATCTGGGGGTTCCCTCCATTGCCCTTACACCGGGCCGAGTCCCCTGCTCTGAAAGCGGCCTAACCTAACAGATGTTGGTATTATGGGAGCGGAAACCCAGTTCCTCCTCCTTTTTCCCAGCTGTTCTTGCCCTCTTCGCTCGAGCCATTTATCTTGGAGCGGAAACTTGTCAAATGCTCTTTGAAGAAAGACAGAGCATTTCATGGCCATTGAATTCCCACAGGCTCTTTGACCCCCGGCAGCAATATCTTCCAAGAACACGAGCAAAGCCACTTGGTGAGCATTTCAGGTCATGCCAGCGGTGGCTGCCTTACAATGGAGCCGTCCTTCTCTTCCCCCTCTCTCCCCACCGGCCTTGCTCCAGAGATGCCATTCACGATTTTCCAAGGGATGTCCAAGAGGGAAGGAAATGAGAGAACGGGAGCCCCTGCCAGCTGGGCAAATTTTCATTCTGCAAAAAGGTCTTCATCAGAACACGAGCCAAATGTTTTCTCAGATTCCAAGGAGGTTTTAAATCAGTGTTCTTCAACCTTGGTCACTTGAAGATGGGTGGACTTCAACTCCCAGAACTCTCCGTGAGCATGTACGGTATTGGGAGCGTACTTGTAATGACGTCTGGCATTATTGAGCCAAGATTGATAGTGGTGTTTTTCAAACTGGGTGACTTGAAGATGGGTGGACTGCAACTCCCAGAATTCCCCAGCCAGCATGGCTGGCTGGGGAATTCTGGGAGTTGAAGTCCACCCATCTTCAGGTGACCAAGGTTGAAAAACACTGATTTAAAACCTCCCTGGTGGGCCCCTGCTTCCAAGATTCCTAGTGAGACATCATCATGCTAGACTGCCATCCAAAGCTCTGGATTCACCTCCAGCCTGTCCAGCAAGGAGGTTATTAAGCTTCCACGTAGGATTCTCCCATCAGCCCAGATCTTGGAAAACAGAACGGAAGGGGCTTTGGCTCTTCCCCTCCAAAACCTAGGAATACAGAACTTAACAAAGCTTGGGCCGGTCCTGAAATACAAAGGGCAGTGGGGTTCCCCAGCCTTGCACGTGAGCAGGGGTGACTGGGGGTGGGGGTGAGTCAGATGAGTCAATATGGCTGCTAGGGCTGCACCATCAAAGCCCTGTGCCTTTTTTGCATGCAACAAGAGTCAGTTAGGTGAGATGGCTGGCCATACAAATCAAATAGATAGATAGACAGATGATCGACAGATGACAGATAAAGTTAGATAGATAGATAGGCACAGATAGATGATAGATATTGTAAAAAGTGGGCAAGGGCTTTGATCGTGTGGTTGTGTCCGCCATCTTGACTTTTTTGACCCTCCTCCCTAGGTCATCCCTGCACAGGAGAAAGACTTTTTTGGGAAATTCCTTTTCTAAGCCAATGGAACCGAAGCTCTAGCTATGAAAGGGAGTGTTTTGGGAAAAGGGGGACTGAAGGAAATGATGAAAAGCAACTAAAACGCATTGTGCAGCTTGCCGCTGTGCACATATCCAAGAATGCGGTGTATAGGTAGTCCTCGATTAGCGACTGCCTCATTTAGCGACCATTGCAGTTACGACGGTGATGGAAAAGTCACTTTCTGACCAGTCCTCGCATTGACAACCTTCGCAGGTCTGTAAAAGCAAAGGAAAACTGAAGTCAGATCAGAAGCACCATTGAGGTTTCACTTAGCGACCGCTTTGCTTAACAACTGAGTTGCCAGTCCCAGTTGTGGTCACTCAGTGAGGATGGGATTCTTTTCCCACAACCCTCCTGCGTGTTCCTAAATTCCTTGGGAGAGCATGTGGGCACAATGTCACTTTTTTCCTAAAGAAATTCTGTCTCTGCTAAGTTTATCAAGCTTTGGCAGGGGGGGGGGTGACGGGGGGGGGAAGAAAACTCTTCTGCCTTGGCTTGCTTTTTTCCTGTAGCTTAGGAGGGGAGGCAGGATGTGCAACAGGCTAAATTCCCTGCCAGAATGAGATTACTGAATCCAGAAGAAGATACGAGTCTTTTATTATGTAGATTAAGGGTAAAGAGCTAAAAGAGAGTTGAAGACAATTGGAGAAAGAAAAAAGAGAATATCATGATTCCTGCAGGCTTTAATTCAGAAGCTCTCTTCCCCGGCAGGAACAAATGCGGGCACGCACACATGCACACAAAATATAGGTAGAACAAAACCGGACCCCGAATGCAAAGATACACCTTAGATCAATCCATAAAACAAAAGGATCTTCATTTGCATCTTATGCACAGTTCATTCTAGCTATTTTCTTCTGATTTCCCAGGCCTCCTCCAGGCTGGGCCCATTTTCTTACCTGTCTGAAGCCAGTTTGGAAGGAGATGTCAGCTCCTATGATGGGAGGCAATAGAACAGAGGCAAAATGGGAATTTCCCCACCCTCTTTTTAAAGCTGACCTGAATGGGAAGTTTTCCTACTCTGATTCATGCTTCAGAGTTTGATTTTCCTGGACTCTGATTCTCTAGACTGGTTTAGGCTTGATTGATGGGTCAGATGTAAGCTTTCTTTAACTCTTTCACGTCTGACCTTGGGATGAAATTTCTCCCCATCCACTACAGCAACTATCACACATCAGAGAACTACAAAATAAATGTCAGCCTAGACTGTTATTACTTGTTTGAATAAGCTCTTGAGTTTCAGAATATCTGCAGAATTAATTGTAGAGCTGATATTTGAAATATTATTTGGACTTCCTGATTGGATGTTGTTAGACAGGCCCTCCTTGCTTCTGTTACCCCTTCACCTACTTATTTTCCTCCCTCTCCCCCTTTCCCTCCACTTCCTTCTCATTCC
The DNA here is from genome assembly GCA_030867105.1 of Liasis olivaceus. Lineage (NCBI taxonomy): Eukaryota > Metazoa > Chordata > Lepidosauria > Squamata > Pythonidae > Liasis > Liasis olivaceus. The sequence goes on from CM061354.1 coordinate 3,232,312, forward strand.
CTTTTTCCTCTTCTCCTTTTCCTTCTTCTCCATCTCCTCCTCCTCTTCCTCTTCCTCCTCCTCCTTTCTTCTGAGCACTATATTCTTTTTTTTTTTTGTGAGGGGGGAATATAGAAGATAGGAAACCTCATCTGTTCAAGGAGACTGATGGTTCCTTTGTCCAATCTGGTACAGTAGAGTGAATTCTCACCCTGATAAAGAGGTCAGCAGCTGTGGTGTGAACAATGTCCAAGTGCAGACCAGCCCACATTCCTAAAGCAACAGGCTTCACTCCCCCTTCACTGCAAACATTGAAGAAAGAAAACTAGAAGCTTGCCTGTATATATACGTTTCAAATTTGAAAGCAAAAGTACTGGTCAGAGTTCTTGTGCCGTCATCTTAACCTTTCCTCCCAATACGTCTTACTAATCAGAGTTCAGAGGGACTTGTTCCTCGGTGGTTCCTTCCAGTCCTGATTGCTGCGACAGAGTTCTGGCTCAATCAAGCAAAACGGTCTGTCGCGGATGTCCTGGGTGCAGAAATCAATCAGAAAATTATCAGGTGGGCTAAGCCTACTTTCCAAATAATTCTTGGTCGAATGCTAAATGCAATGACTAGGTTTCTCTCACTGTGCCAGTCTATAAAAATGATTGTATGGAAGTGCAAACCAAACAATGAACTCCATGTTTTTAGGCATCACAGCATTTCCAAATGCTCCAGAAATGAGGGATCTTTCTCTTGCACAGTCATGTATTAGGGCGAACAGATACATTCTCCTGCTTTTTTGTGTCCTATGGACATAATGAAAGAGGCCTTGCTTTTCAAGTTGGTTCCAAAGGAGGTGAATTTCTCACGGGAGGGCCCTGGGATTTTCTCAAAGCAGCTGGGAAACGTGTATGTCCTGTCTTTCACTACACCAAAGAGGTCTCTCGGGGGGCCTGTAGTCTCTCTGTCTTCTTATACTTCATCCAGTCCCAGGGAAAGATATCCTTGGCCTTCTTTTCTTGAGAACTAATGGCAAAGGCCACATGCGGTTCAGTCTGGTTTACAAAAGCTGGTTATTAAATTGAAAACCCCATAGATCGATTTGGAATGATGTTTGCTCCAAAGGGCAGCATGGCTGTTTTTAAAAAAATCCTTTCCTTAGGTGGGTTAGGTGGATGTCAGGAATCAGGAACAAAGACAAGAAGAAAAAAAACAGAAGAAAAAATAAAATCTATTGCAAAGCATTTGAGTTGTGACCTGCTGGAGAGAGAAGAGGTCATAGCATCTTTTTCCGTTCCGGATAAGATGACTTCCTAGTTTATGAAGGCGGATGATCCTCACCAAATGGAGCTTGATGATGTTTGGAAACTTGGTCAGGTCGGGGAGGCTCATTCTAGCTTATTCTGTCTGGTACAAACAAACTAGGGCAGTGTTTCTCAACCTTGGCAACTTTACCATGTGTGGACTGCAACTCCCAGAATTCCCCAGCCAGCATGGCTGGCTGGGGAATTCTGGGAGTTGCTGTCCACACATGGTAAAGTTGCCAAGGTTGAGAAATACCGAGCTAGGAACACAGTCAGTTCGATCCAGAAGAGTTTCAGCAGTTCTTCAGGAGATGCACCTCCCACTTCCTTTTCCTCGTAAATGTGGGGAATTGAACCCAAAATAGGTGGGAGTGCCATCCCCGATGGGCTGTTCTCATGCCCGCCAAGGGGCACCACCTTGCCCCCATTACCTGTCCTTTTCTTCATGCAATCCAGCCTATTCTTCTCAAAACTTGGGTTCTACAGTAAACGCACTCTGCGGCCATATTGTTCCAGTGGTAAGAAGATTCCCCACTGACTTGCAAAAAGTTTTTGCATCCATCCTTTGCGTGATGTTGATGCCGTTCACTGTGGGCGCCAAGCATTTTGCTCCGTGTCTTTCAAATTCTACGTTTTTGCTTCTCATTAATGAGGCCATCAGCTTTTCCCATTTTGCATTTACAGCCCTCCAAGTTTGCTTTCATTGCTTTCTCCTTCTTTTAAACAAAAATTCTTTCTGGGTTGCCATCTGTTGGATGTCTGCAATCTTAAAAAAAACAAGCAACAACTCTTAAGTAAAACTGTAATGCTTTTCTTTCATCTTCAAACCAGGCTTGTTAATTGTGCTCTGTTCCCATCTTTGCAAAATGTGCAGAGTTTGGGAAAAAGCTATAGCCAAGATCTCACTCTTCTTTGTGCACTTCCCAGGAACGCGCTCAGTCAATATTTGATGATGGCTTCCTGGAAGAGGATTGCCTCCATCTATCCACCATCAGCCCCACCTCCGAGGGCTTCCCCTCGGAGGAGGGGAAAAGAGTAGGTGGAGGGAACCAAAGCATTCTCTCCCCTGGCTTTCCCAAAGCTCATCCTTATTTGCAGAGGACCTTCTTCTAGAACAGTGTTTCTCAACCTTGACAACTTTAACATGTGTGGACTTCAACTCCCAGAATTCCCCAGCCAGAAGGCTGGCTGGGGAATTCTGGGAGTTGAAGTCCACACATCTTAAAGCTGCTGAGGTTGAGAGACACTGCTCTAGAAAAGCGAAAACAGGGAATGGAACAATTCTTGAACGATGGTAACCTAAAACTGGACAGAGCTGAGGAAGTTCAAAGGGTGAGACCCAACACTGGTGCTTGCAAGGAAGGAACAGTAATGTCAAGTGTGTCATGACATCGTCTGTCAGCCCTTCAAGGTAGTCTAGACAAGAAGCACACCCAGATGAACTTGTTCTACTTTATTGTAAGGTTACATTGACAGAATCTGGCAAGTCTGCAAGTACATCTCTTCCCCCTTGCCTTTATAGCCCAAGAAATTAGGGAGGGTCCCTTCTGAGATGTTTGCCATGTCCCTATGCCTTCTGTGGGCTCAGCTGCCTCTTATCTGACTATTGCCTAGTCTATGTCTCCTCCTTCTCCTTCTCCTCCTGTCTCTCAAGGGCATTCTCACAGACCATTGCACCATCATGCACAGGACACAAATTATGATTGTTTTCCTCATTTGCATGATGATGTCATGAAGCAGGTGACCAGATACCTGTGGACCTAAGTGGGATCAAGGATGGACTCCATCGGTAAAGCCAAAGAAAGGGCTTTCTTCGTGCAAGGTGCACAGTTAACAGGAGGGCTTAGTATAGACTCATGTCTACCCAGATCATCTGTCCCAAAGTGTACAGCAAGCCCTAAAGAAGAATTAACTGGCTGAATTTGCAAAGCTTCTCCATCACAGAATCATGAACCTTAAACCTGAAGAGGATATTGGAGATCTTCTAGCTGAATTCCCTGCCTGGTGCAGGAATCCACTATTATCAGAGTCTAAAATGGGGCTTGGGTAGTGTTGTATCTTTTCTATGATCAAACAAAAGACACTTGAGCGATGAGTAGATTTTTCTGCTGCTTATTTTCCGAAACTTCCCAAATAACTAACTCTAGTGAATTTGCAAGAATTACAACATATGCAGGTAGGGCAAGGTAGTTGAGCAACAGCATGCTCAGTCAATCAATCAATCAATCAATCAATCAATCAATCAATCAATCAATCAGAGCAATGACTGAATACATTACAGGCAATTCTTGACTTTTGACCATTCATTTAGTGACCAAAGTTATGATGGTGCTGAAAAAAGTGACTAATGACTAGCCTTCACACTTATGACCATTGCAGCATCCCCATGATCATGGGTTCAAAATTTGGGCACTTGGCAACGGGCATGTATTTATGACAGTTGCAGTGTCCCAAGTCACGTGATCACCATTTGTGACCTTCCTGGGGGCTTCCAACAAGCAAAGTCAATGGAGGAAGCTGGATTTGCTTAACGACTGCAGCAAAAAATGTCATAAAATGGGTGCGACTCACTTAATGACCACATTGCTTAGTGATGGAAGTTCCAGTCCCAATTGTGATTGTAAGTCAAGGACTACCTGTATATTCCTTCCTTCCAAGGCAGTGACCTTATTGTATTTACAGATCTAGGCTCTGTGGTGGCTTTCATGTGTGAATGGGATACCATTTGTCACCACAAATTCAGTATGTCCAGTGGTACTGTTAACTTTGGAAAAACACTGCTTGTATGTCTACTTTGGGTGTAGGTGGTACTTAGACATTATAGTTGAGTCTCCAACCATGCCATGCGCAACTTTGACTTTCTCTACCTCTGTTCTCTTCAGCTGGTCAGTGTCTTGTCTGCCAGAAAATTATGTGCAGATAAACAGGAAAGCACTGGATTTGGGCAATTAAATGCTTCAACCAGTCCTTCTACAGAAAGGAGTTCACCATCATCATATCGGATAATGGAGATGGTCCAACTTTGAATGCAAGGTATGACCAAAGAACAATTATTGCTGGTGTTTACCTTGCTGTTGCAGGCACTGTGTTATGACAGATAACTAGAAAATGTGCAGGCTTTTGAGTCAGTGTCACATGCTCTCCAGATAGTTCTTGCAAAGCAGCTTTGAAACTTTGGACAAATGATGGGAGGACCCTCAAAGCCCGTGACAGATGTCAAAGGAATCCCCATCTGATGTGGGTTTTTCAGATTCCTTGTAAATGAGACAATCTATCCATAATTGCGTGCTTGTGTATCCTTCTGCATTCTAATTTGTATCCGTGCATTTAAGCTACTGCTGTAAGCAGAGCCCCTTCGGGGGTCTGAAGATTGACAACAGTGGCTGGATGATCAGGGATGAAGGTAAACTCCTTTCTGTAGAAGGACTGGTTGAAGCATTTAATTGCCCAAATCCAGTGCTTTCCTGTTTATCTGCACATAATTTTCTCCTGCAGCTGTGAGAGAGTGTGATACAAAAGCTATTAGGTGTTCACTGCTGTCTTTCATGATGTGTGACATAACTGTGCCAATACCATATGGTGAGGCATTACAAGCCAACATCACTGGGAAAAGCAGGTTATGATGGGTGAGTACCACGTCTGATGTCCCCATTTTTTTTGCTTCTGTGAAAGATTGATTACACTGGGTTGTCCTCTGCTCTGCCTCCTCACTTCTATTAAAGGATTCTAGGGGTAAAGCGTGGTGGCTAAATTAGGAGAAATCTGACCTAGAAGCATAGAATTGGAAGAAATCACAGAGGTCATCAAATCCAACTCCCTGCTCAGCGCTGGATCCACTAGAGTAGTGTTTCTCAACTTCGGCAACTTTAGGATGTGTGGACTTCAATTCCCAGAATTCCCTAGCCAGCATGCATTAAGATGTATGGATTTGAACTCTTCAACATGCTGGCTGGGGAATTCTGGGAATTGAAGTCCACACATCCTAAAGTTGCTGAGGCTGGGAATCTCTGCAGTAGAGCATCTTCGACAGGTGATCCTGCAGCCTCTGAAGATCTTTAGTGAATGAGAACTTACCGATCAACAAATCTGAAAAAGTATCGTAGCTGTGACATTTCCACGATAACTAATATTTTCTTTGTACGCTTGTGTAGGCCTTGTGAATCAGTGATGTGGCTGCAATATGTAACACTAGGTTTCAGGAACTCCCTTTTGTTGTGAGCAAATAAATACACAAAACCCCCGTATCTTGCTGCTTATTATAATGTAGTTACAGATATCACTCCAATGGGATTTTTTTTCCTGTCTAAGTTTTTAACTGCATTTCTGATGGCTTTAGTTTAGCATCTCTGAAATGCTGCTCAAATCCACCCTGGGATACAACTGATATAATAGAACCACTCCAATTGCACAGATATCGCTTTGCTGTTCACTTCTCACTTCATCTTTTATGCTGTAGATTCCCAAGTCAGTTATCCTTGTTTCGTTATCAAATCCTTTTCATGCTGTCAAGTCAGTGTTGACTCCTGGCGACTGCCTGGACGAGTCCCTGCAGTTTTCTTGGCAAGGTTTTTCAGAAGTGGTTCGCCCTGGCCGCCTCCTTCCTGGGGCTGAGAGAGGGACCGGCCCAAGGTCCCCCAGCTGGCTAAGTGCCTAAGGTAGGACTAGAACTCAGAGTCTCCTGGTTTCTAGCCTGTTGTCTTAACCACTACACCAAACTGCCTGTCTGTCTCTGCCCCCCCCCCCTGAAATTTATTCCACCTTCCTGCATTTTCTGCGGGTTTCTCTTTTAAATCTGCATTGAGCTGCTGTGTGTGAACACCTGCCACAACAACAGCACAGTTCATTTTGACCTGTTACTCTCTGTTTATATGTATATATATATGTTATATGCTATTGCAACTGTTATTCACAGTTGTTTTCATTCCTGACTATAATTTTAGGAGATTTCTTGCAGCAGCTCCCATGAAGATAGCACTTTTAAATGCTCTCTTAAATATGCTTCTTTAAAGGTCTTTTTGAATGCTTCCCCCCCCCCCCCCCCCCCCCCCCCCCCCAGAATTCCACAGACTAGCTGATCTCTCAAAGCCTTGTTAGCCCTTCACCAAATCTGTAACGTTTAGGCAGCTTTTTAAGTTCAGCAGCATATGTTGCAGTGAACTCTTTCCATTTGCAGTTATGAAATACTCTGCAGTCAATAATGGTTAAGGCACCAAGTATTACTGCATTATTTTTACCAGCTCTCTAAAGCTGAATTGTGCGGGGTTTTGTGCAGCATCAAACTTCTTAATATGGTGTGCTTTGCCTCTGATAATACTCAGCAACAGAAGCATCTTTTTTCTGCAACGATCTCATTCATCCCTCAAAACTGTATGTAACGCCAGTCACCTATTCACTATCAAACACATTAATTTTTCCAGTCAAGGTAGCCATCTTTCTTGCTCTTTTTCCCTTCGTCTTTACTCACTATGATTAGTTCGGTGTTATTCTTCCTCTGTTTGTTTTCCTGCCCTTTCTCTGTGAGTCTGCAAGAATTATAACTTGGCAGACGGGCCAAGGTAATTGAGTAATATATTAGATCACAGGCAGGCTTAATCAATCCGTAACAAGAACAATAACCCAATATATTACAGGACTTGGTGGTTCGACTACGGCAGGAACCCAGTCATCGTCTGAGACCGTTCTATGAAACAGGTCATCATCATGCCAAACCAGAATATAGTTTATTGGTTTAGGCTTGCCATGTTAGGTGGATGTTTTTCATTAACCCAGATTTAGTGTGCTGGGTGAACCCACCCAATGTATATGTTTCTATGTCATGAGCCCATCCTACAAATCAGGCCATAGGCTCAACACTCCAATATGCAGCATATTCCGAAATGGCTGAGCTTTGGGAAACTTGGCAGCAAAGACAGACCTACTTTAAAGTTGGGGGATACCAGAGTGTCCCAACTTCTTCCTCTCCAGATCTCTTGGCAGTGCCAACTAGGATGTTGGAGAATTGCAGATTCAAACCATCAGATTAGAAAAGGTGGTCCCTTCCCTTCCCTTCCCTTCCCTTCCCTTCCCTTCCCTTCCCTTCCCTTCCCTTCCCTTCCCTTCCCTTCCCTTCCCTTCCCTTCCCTTCCCTTCCCTTCCCTTCCCTATTCTTTACCTGTCAAAGGAAAAACTGAGGAAGGGGAAGGGGGAGCCATGGTTGTGTTGCCACCCCAACAGGCTACAGCACAACCCAATTGCTGAGCATCCCAATCAGTTCCATGCTGATAGCAAGCCTCTACCCTCACCTAGAACGACTGTGTTAGAAGCTCTTTAGTATCCATAACGATGAGGAGGCTTCTCTGCGAATGTTTAGCATTCCCCATCTGTTCCTTTAAAATAATGCAATTTAGCTTAATTTTTTGTGTCAAAGGCTGTTAAGGCTTTGGAGGAAAGGAATTATACCCTGCCACCCAGGTGTCAGCTCAGCCTCCTTGTTAATAAATTTATGACGCTCAGCACAAGGCAGTAAATGAAGTTGCTCCAGCCTTGGCCCACCTCTGTTCTCCCACCTGGCTGGCATCCCATTTCTAAGAACTGGAGTAAACACTCAATGACAGTCCTAGTGGGGAGCGGAAGTAGTTTGTGACTAAAAATCAGCTCCGACTGAGCAAACACAGACACAACCTGGCAACAACAACAAGATTTGTTCAGGCGTGCGTTCAGGAACAACTAGAGAGAGAGCAAATTGCCTGGTTTAATTGCAATTATTTTTTTAACTCATTCAGAGGTAGAAAATATCACTTGGGTTTGTTTTTTTTTTAAGCTGTGGTTAATTGTTCCAGTTTTGCTTTTTTTGAATTGAAAATTGTGATTTTGGCTAGCTAGAAACCCTACTAGAAAAGAACCAGTTTTGTATGCATTTTTCTCTTAAAATCTTGCTCACTTCTATTGCTGATTTGGAGTTTTAATGCTAACCTTAAGTTGCCATTTAATTCAATGTTGTCAGCACTGACTGGCAGATTTCCATAGAGCCTTGCAAATCTTTCTGGAGAGGCCAGAATTGCACCAAAAGTTTTCCATATCTACTTTATTGCTGACTCTGGAGAGTACCCTTCTCAGAAGTAGAATCCTCTTCGGCTTTACCCAGCAAGCAGGACTGGAACTAACTGGGCAAGAACCTCTGATCGGTCATCACTAGTGGAAAAAGTTAGGAAGCCATAATGAAAGAATTCTAATGACTGTTGTGCTTCAAGAGTAAGACCATATTCAATCCATATTCAAAGCCTTATACACCTTATATGCCTCTTCCTTTTCCCCACCCATTATTATTATTATTATTATTATTATTATTATTATTATTTTGCTTTATATTTATACTATTATAAATAGCAGTCAAGAAATACTCTGCAGACTAGCGCTTGGTGGAACAGCCATGAAGGCCTTGGAAAAGAGATTCATAAGCATGTTGTGTTTATACCTTCAAGAATTAGAACTGTGTAAGCCGTGGTATGTATGTATGTACTGTATGTATGAATGTATTTATTAAATTTGTATGCTGCCCATCTCCCCCAGTGGAGAGATCGGCAGCATACAAATTTAATATATAAATAAACTATTCCCTGTGATGCTCTATGGAAGCAAAAGTTGGACTTTGAAGAAGCAGGAGAGGAAGAGTATTGACGCTTTTGAACTTTGGTGTTGGAGAAGACACCTGAGAATGTTGTGGACTGCCAAGAAAACAAACCAAATGGTCATTGAACAAATCCACCCAGAGTTCTCACTCGAGGCACCAATGACCAGGCTCAGAGTATCCTTCTTTGGACACCTTATGCGAAGACCAGCTCTCTGGAGAAGGCTCTGATGCTGGGAAAGGTGGAAGGAAAGAGAAGAAGAGGATGACCAGCAGCCAGGGGGATGGACTCAGTTACAGAGGTGATGAGTACATCGATGGAAGACCTGAAAGATCAGGTTAGGGACAAATTGTCATGGAGAAAATCTATCTGTGTGGTCGCTAGGACTCCAAAACAACTTGATGGCACGTCATCATCACCAACATCATCCATCAGTTCATATTATATATTAATGCAGTTATATACTGATTTAAGAGTTTGCAGATTGGAGATCCTCAGAGCAACTTACCTTAAAATGAGTTGCTCTGAAATGGGTTGCTGCGCCCTCTCCGTTTTTATTTCTGCAACAATCTGATCTGCTATCAAGTTGCCTTTCACGGACTGTGTGAGAAGTAATGCTCCCTGGAAGGAATGTAGAGCAAATTGTGATGGACTGCCATGATTAGCTGCAGACCAAGGATTGCGGAGCATGAAGTGATGTCTCCATTCTGCACAGCCTTTCGGCTCTGGCTTTGTGAATAGCTTCCGCAACGCGTTAGAGCAGTGTTTCTCGACCTTGGAGACTTGAAGATGGGTGGACTTCAACTCCCAGAATTCCCCAGCCAGCATTCTGGGAGTTGAAGTCCATGCATGCTGGCTGGGGAATTCTGGGAGTTGAAGTCCACCCATCTTCAAGTCGCCAAGGTCGAGAAACACTGAGTTAGAGGGAAGGAGGAAAATGCAAAAATACACCAATGAACATTTTCCCAAAGAAGGCCAAAAGTATGAGATGCATTTTCTGTATTGCTAGACACAATAATAAAAACCCAGGAGTAATTTAGTCCTAGATTTGAAAAAAAAAAAACTTCTCCACTTTCTGCAAAAAGTCTGTTGGACTCTCAAGGCAATCGTCCCCCTGCAAAATCTTCCAGCAGAAGATGAATAAGTATTAATTAAACCATTACATTAATTCAGTGTTTCTCAACCTTAGTAACTCTAAGATGGGTGGACTTTAACTCCCAGAATTCCCCAGCCGGCTGGGGAATTCTGGGAGTTAAAGTCCACCCATCTTAGAGTTACTAAGGTTGAGAAACACTGCATTAATTAAAATCTTAAAGTAGGGAAGTTCTCAGCATATTCTCAGCACTTGATCCCTGGATTTTGGATGCCGGAAAGCAGTCAGAGTGCGTGACGTATGTCACAACAGCAGGGCATGTAAGTGAGTTGACAAGTTGTGTTAGGGGCTGGTAAGTGCATGCCCTTTTGGGAGAAAAATATTCTCAGATTTTCTGGCACCCTTTCTGATGGGCCATTCACTCACGCTTTGCGAATTTAAAACACATCCCTTGGATTCCTTGGCTCTTCTGGTCACTAGATATTTTTCACCCTCCTTGAAAACACATGTGTCTGACAAAATTGGACTTGTGAAAAGTTTGGGAGGAACGTCAGCAGAAGCAGAACAATGATCATTGTGGAGCTGAATGGGTTAGTGGCTGATTCCAGCACCTCAGCACAGTTCTCCTCCAAAGGCTTTGACATCTCCCAAATGTTCTTACCTTAAAAATGTATCAAAAAACATGTACATATGTATGATTTTAAAGAAACAAGAATTCAAAAAACATTTGAACCCATGTTTGATTTTAAAGAACTTACCTTTAGAAATATGCATATTACTTAGCCAGAAAATAAAACAAAAACACATATTTATATCCTGGTTTGACCTAGCATGCTGGCTGGGGAATTCTGGGAGTTGAAGTCCAAACATTTTATAATGGCCAAGGTTGAGAAACACTGGTTTAGAAGAAGGCAAGGTTGCCAAGAAATTGTATGGAGGCATTCATGTGGTTATCAGAAATTGAGTACGACCTGAGAAACTTTTTTCCCACTGAATTCCAAAATTCTAAAATAATAGATTTATTATTTTTTTAAAAAAAGGTGCACGAACAGTCATAGGCAAGCACCTATCAAGCTACAAAATCTGGAAGCTGAATGATTCCTGATTTACCCCGAGGTGCCTTCAGAATCTTATGCTTTTCTCAAAATGAGAAAGAGGCATTGCTTCATTGTGACACGAGCAATAAGCTTTTTGTGCATGTGTGCAACATTGTGACGCATGTACGAAAGGGGCAGCGTTTGCACTATGATGGTGATGGTGCAAGGCTCAATTTGTCATTTCCCAACACCCACTCTAAGTGCCATTGGATTTGCCACCTCTAATCACAGTGTAAAATACCAACTCACACCCTTATGATAACTCAGTTACCTTTGTGAGTTGGCAATTGCATGGACATGTCTCCTGAGCTTCACTGACCTTTCAAGGAGAAGAAAACTGGGACAATGGACTTTCCTTGGAGAATTCTCCAATGAAGGCTTTGGGGATTGTAGTACAAGTTGCTTTATGCCTTTTTTCTTCAACTGGGCATCCTCTAGACCAGAGTTTCTCAACCTTGGCAACTTTCAGATAGGTGGACTTCAACGCCCAGAATTCTGGGAGTTGAAGTCCACCTATCTGAAAGTTGCCAAGGTTGAGAAACACTGCTCTAGACATGTGGAATTCACCTCTTAGACATCTAAGCAATGGGGAATTCTGGGAGTTGAACTCCACATGTTTGGGGTATAGCATAGCATGCCAGCATAGCCTCAACCAGTCAAAAGATCTCTAGGATTTTTCTTTTTCTTTCGGTACTGGGGTCCTTCGAACTGGCTTGTCTCATCCATGGTTCAGCTAATTCAGTTTTATCTATCTCACCTTTCCTCAACCCAATGCCTCTTAATATCTGGGGCTTACAGCTCCTGAAATTTTCAGGGTCCATGCTGGAATTTGATCCTTCTAATGAGGATGTTCTTGGCGATTGAACTGAAGACTTCCTGTGCAGAGCAGTGGAAGAATAGTGAAATTCCCACAGTGGAGGAATGGATTGTGAAGATGTCAGAATTTATTGAGATGGCAAAGCTGACCTGCCTGGTCAGAGAGAGAAAAAAAGAAGACTTTTCTGAAAGACTGGAAACTTTATATGGACTTTTTGCTGAAATTAGAAAAAAATGATATGATGATTTATGGGGTTGAAGATTAAAAAAAATGTGGATTAAGCGTGGGGCTGAAGGGATTTGTATAACATCCAAGAGAGAGGAGGGATTATAAGATTGTAATTATCTGTTGAAGACAAGGTCAGAAATCATTATAATATTTCATAACTTTCTTTTCTTTTCTTCTTTCTTTTCTTTTCTTTTCTTCTTTCTTTCTTTCTTTCTTTCTTTCTTTCTTTCTTTCTTTCTTTTCTTTCTTTCTTTCTTTCGATTTTTCTTTTACTTTATGTAAAACTCTATAAATGAATGAATGAATGAATGAATGAATGAATAAACCTGAAGGCCTCCCAAATGTGAAGTTGGTCCTCTGCACCCCCACCCCTCCCAGCTGAGAGGCTTCTCCTGCAGGATGTCTCTCAGAAGGAATTCTTCTCCTGCAGGTCAGCACAAATAACCTTTGGAAATTCTCCACAAAGCTGGTGGGTGGATGTTCCTCCCAGTTTCTCCAAAGGAAGGAAGGAGAAACTGTCCAACCATTTCTCAAGGTTCATTGGTAGCAATAGCCTCGCTCCTCAAAAACCACCTGGGAGGATTTCCCTTCTGAAGTAAATCAATGAAATGAATTCCAATTTATTGGAAGTGTGAGAAGCTAGGGAGGAGGCCAACAGATTAAGATGAACATGTGCAGGGAAAGATGAGACACGCTCTCCCACTCTCAGGTCATCTTGTCACTCAGAAAATCTTGGAACACCATCTCTGAGAAATTCACCCAAACCCTTTCCTCTTTTGAAAGCATTTGGAAAAGCAAATGCTCATTATTCAAATGAAGGAGACTTTCTTGGAGGAAAAAAAACCCTTACTCTCCTGGCACTAAATGAAACCACTCTCACAAAATACAGTGGTTGGCATTGACCTCAAAGTGCTGAGGGACCTGGATCAGTAGCATTTCCTGCTCTGTGTCCCAACCTGGAGAACACTTTTTGGTTTTTATGGAATCCTAGCATGAAGGGGAATTGGAAGGCACCACAAGGATCATCCGGTGCAACCCTCTGCCATGTGCAGGAAAAGCCGTTAAACCACCCATGAGAGGTGGCTGTCCAGCCTCTTCCTGAAAGCCTCCAGAGATGGAGAAGCCGCAACCTCCATAGATAGACTCTTTCACTGTGGGACAGGTTTTGCCATCAGTTTTTCCTTACATTTAAACAAAATCTAGGAAGCTGCAACTTGTACTCCTGACTTCTGGTCTTAGGTTCTGTGGCTGTAGAAAATAGTTCTTGACCATCTTCCTTTCATGTACCTGAATATAAACACAAACCTTATTGTGCCTCCTCTAGCTCTTCTTTTCTCCAGACTGGACATCCCCAATTGCTTCAGCCTATTTTAAATCTGACAAAAGATGTACACTCAGCACCCTGCTTTGCGTCTGCATTAGAGCTGGCTGGATTAGGCCGATGTCCCTTCCAAGAAACTGGCAATTTAAGCTAATTGATGGCCCCTTCTTGAAATCAATATCAGCCGGGCTTTTGAGTCTGGATCTTCTCAACTCCTGTTGGGGTTTGAGTTTGTGCAATCGCCTGGCTTTCCTAATAGGAGGCTGTCTTCTTTCTGGGCTCCCGAATTCCTGGGCTGAGCGGCATCGCAATGAATAACTCTGAGAAAACAGTCTTTGTTTATTAAGTGGTGCATTGGGAAACAGCACCCTTCCTTCAAAATCCTCAGAGGGTTTGTTAATATGCAGATTTCTCTAAATGTATTCAGTCAGTTAAAGGAGAAGTGATGAATCAATTAAACCATGTAATTGGCAGCCCTAATTGGTCTTCCCCTCAAAACATGCACAATGAAAGCGAACAGGCGTTCTTAGGTGGAAAGTGGCCCTCTGGTCCTCTTCCTCCACCCATCTCTGTGGCTATTTGGATTGTGACTCAGAACCAATATTTAAGTGTGTGTCTCTGGAGGAATAAAAATAGACGACAGCCTCTCTCTCTGACAGGGGTCTGCGCTGCTTCGGTGTTTAGATTTGCTCAATTAGCTGGAAAATTTGAAATACCCTTGCAGTTTTGTCATGGAGAATTGGAACAGAGAAAGGGAGAGAGTCTAACAGTCATCAGGAGAACAATACTCGGTTAATACTCTGGTCTAAAATAAAACTGGTAAACACACAGTGGCTGCTCTGGCAGGGAGATGAAAAAACATTTGTGGAAGCAGCGGGTTGCACAGTGCAAATATTGGGCTTGGAAGAGGGAAGGAAAGGGCCAGGGAGAGAGTGAGAGAGAGGAAGGAAGGAAGGAAGGAAGGAAGGAAGGAAGGAAGGAAGGAAGGAAGGAAGGAAGGAAGGAAGGAGACAGAGAGAGAAAGAAAGGGGAAGGGGAAGGGGAAGGGGAAGGGAGAGGAGGGGAGGCTATTGTAGTGACGTTTCCTTCTATTTAGACATCTTGGAAGAGCCAGGAATGCAAAGTGAGGGGCCCCATCCACCTGGGCAATGCTCCCACAGCTGCCTATTTTGGAGAGTAAAGAGTGAGTCTGCCCACCCCTTTCTCCTCCAAGAGCTCTTCGGACTTGCCTTTGGCCAGCCCTCGGAGCTCTCCCTCCCTCCCTCCCTCCCAGGAAAACAGCTGCAGTGCGGGAGGGAGCACGGAGGTGCCCCTGCGGTGCAGGTGTTGGGAGGCACCGGGAGACCCAGACCTGGTCTGCCTCCGCAGGTGGTGAGGCTGAAGTTCCGGGAGCTGAGCATTCGGAGGCCAAACAAATTCCTCTGATTTGCTTCTCCTTCAAGGTCCAGCCAACGCAGTGGCTGTATTCCCACCACCCCCTGGACCAGATCAGTTAAAGATCAAGCGTTGCATTCGCAAATCATGATAACCGTGTGGATTTATATATCTTTGAGATGTTAAGCCCACTTTCACGTTTTGCTGAACTCCAGGTGGCATACATACCAAATGTTCCCACCTCCACTTTTCCCCATAACTACAGACCTGCGAAGTTGGGCTGACAGAGGAGGACCAGCCCAGAGTCACCCAGTCGGTTTTCATGACCAGACGTGTTATGTGGTGGCTTAGGAGATCATGCAAATCCAGCTTATTTGATTGTACAAATCTAGACAATGCCCAGGTTAAGCATGTTGTGGGAGCACCGCCCAACCCAACTCCTTAAACGTTTGGGCCACAACCATCCTGAGATCTAGAATATTGATTGATTGATTGATTGATTTTATTTTTAAAAATGAAGGCTCAGAACCTTTGCATGCCTTTGAAATCCAGTTTTCATTTCAGCACCCTTCAGAATCAACGGTATCCTTGTAGAAAAATAGCCACGGAGTTGGATGGTTGACTTTGGAAAACAGGATGCGTTTTCCCCCTCTTGAACAGAGAAAATTACAGTCATTTCGCTCTAGAAGAAATGTAATAAAGTCCCCAGAAGTCAAGACAGTTCTGCGGTCATGGTTAATTCAACACCACGGACTCGCCTTTGCGGAAAAAAATCAGCGGCTTCTAGAATCCAGTTGACTAGTTAATCAGCGCCAGTGGTTGACTTGATTTCTTGGGCATTATTCTTAATAGTCTCTCTTGGGCATCAGGCCAGATCAGAGGTTAAAATGAACACAGGGCACAACAGATTACAAGGACGCATATCCTTTGAACAGATACGACGGGTTTACGAGAGAAGTAGAAAAGGTGATGAGATTTTTCACGCACATCCTTTTCATTCGATAGCAGCCTTTATATTGGATCGTCTGGAGGTTGAGTCATGGTAACTGGCTGGGGACTTCTGGGAGTTGAAGTCCACACATCTTAAAGTCCCCAAGGTTGAGAAACCCTGACCTATACACACATACACACACACTGGACACCTCAGAGAACATGCAAAGGGGGTAACAACAACAACACAACGACAACAATTTGTTCGATTTATGTGCTGCTTGACTCGCAGCAACTCTGGGCGGTTCCTCGGTTCCTCCTATGATGTGTCTCACCGTTCCCTCATGTTAGTTTAACATAAATATGCTTGTTAATAGGACACTAAAAAGATCAGCACCGTTTATGGAGGCAGAGGTTCTTTTGAATTATGTACCCCAAACTTGGAACTTGTCATTGTAAGTATTATGGATTCTATTGAACATAGGGAGGCACAGCCAAAAATATTACTTTTCAATGTTGGAATGACAGCGTGACCCTAAATTTACAGTCTTGGTCACTGATACGTGTTCTCATTCAGTTTATGATCTCGCTCCGTATTGATGGAATGGAATGACTGATCAATATTATTTCATGTGGTCAAGGTTTAATAATGAGTTTTAAAACTAGGCTGAAAGATTTCCTATCCTGGTTTTGTTCATTTGTTCCCGTTTTCCTTTCTGTTTTCCTTCCTTCCTTCCTTCCTCTTTTTATTTCCCTTGCTCTTGATCTGTACAATAAAGCACTGGCCTCAGGTGTTGGCTACCAGGAAGCTAGGCTACCGTAAAGTGTTCTACCCGGGGCTGCCCTTGAAGACAGTTTAGAAAATGCAGAAAATTTTACTCTTTTCCTGCCCTTTGAGGTAAATCTGTTTCTACATGATTTTATAGGGAGGAGAACTGGATGAAAACTATCATAAATGATTACGAAGAAGACTAATTCTATTCCAGAACCTGGTGGCTCACATCAACTCAATTATTCCTTGCAATTGTTCAAATGCTCTGTTCTGAATTATCCCAACCCAAAGGTTCAAACGCTAGGCCTGTCTGGCTTGATCAGGTATCTTGGTTTGATAGGGCAGAAGCCACAAGATTTTGTGCTTAGACTTACCCAGCGTGGCACATTGGTGAAGATGTTAGATTCAACCATGGAAGTTCTCAGGTTGATCATCCTCTTAGCCCAATTTATCCCACAAAGGTTGAGGGGGATAGATGAAGGGAGATCCCCATCTAAGGTGCCTTTGATCTTAGAGGAAAGACAGGATATAAAGCTAACAAATAAGTGAACAATTCTGTCTTGTTAAGGTGCCTTCTGAACCTGTCCCATTTAGCAAAGGGATTATGGGCTCGGTGAGCCTTTTCCTACAAAATTGTCTGCTTAATACAGCTAGATCAGTGTTTCTTAAACTTTTTTCTCTCAGTGCCCCTTCCCACACTTGAAAATTATGGAGGACCCCAAAAGAGCTTTTGTTTGTATGGGTTATATTTATCAATACTCACTGTATTAAAATTTGAAATTGAAATTGATTCATTTGCTGCTGCTACCTCTTTGATGGGATTTTAATATTGTGTTATTTTTCAACATAGGCTAGCAAATCATTTTGGTTCGTGGACCCCTGGGAGGGTCTTGGGGGACCCCTAAGGGTGGCAGGACCACACTTTAAGAAACACTGATCCAGACGATGTGCTGTGACTAACACTGTCCCCAAATCCACCTTGTCATTTCTATTTTTTTCTCCCCATGGAAAAAAGGGCTCCTGTTTTTCTAGTCTCCCTTAGTCTCTCGATAGTGTTTCAAATAGACTTTCCTGTTGGGGAGGGCCGAGGGTGCTCTGGTTGGGAGCTGTTCCTGGTTATACATCTTTCCATGCCGCTGAGTGTGCCCGGCGACCCCAAAGGGAGCACCTCCTGATTTTTTCCCTTGGGGCTGAACTGAATCACATCGGAAGCCAGAGAGGCTGCATATTGCTGAAGAGGGGATGGTGCGATGAAATGCAGGAATTTCACACACACAATGAACGTTGTAAGAGTTGGGAATGTCCTGGAGAATAGATTCTCCCTTTAGAACTGGAGGGGGTGGGGGTTGTCTGGAAACCACACCCCATGAGGAACACTTAAAGGATCTGGGCAAGTTTAGTCTCCAGGAGAGATCCAGTCTTCAAGTAACTGAAGGGTTGTCACACCAAAGTGGATTCATTCTCCATTGCCCCAACGGGCAGGACCAGAACCAGTGGGCTAAAGTTACAAGGCAGGGGGTTCCTGACTGTATGAATGGTCAGCCAATGGAACAGGCTGCCCCATGATGTGATGTGGCAAGTTCTCCTTTGTTCACACACAGGATCGCCATCTGTCAGAGATGCTGTTGTGGAGCCTTCTTGAGCAGGACTTGGATGAGATGGCCTCTGATATCGTCACCGATTCTATGATTCTATGACTCTATGATTTCATGATTCCGTGATTCCGTGATTCTCGAGATGATGGCCATTAGATTCAGTGGCTTTAAAATGGTATGACTCACATGGAGGAGCGGCCCATCAAAGACCTGATTGGTGGATTCCCAGAGGCAGTCTACCAATGAACACTTGCATGCAGAGAGTCTGGAGAAGCCAGCTTTCAGGCATCATCGCTGGCTTCGGCTATTCCTGGATGCCAACATCTTTAGGGGATGAGTCTCGGTTGCTACAGCAGAATTTTCCTCTGCTCTTAATGATGAGGAACTCATCTCTGTCCTCAACAGATTGTATCTGCGCCTCGGATGTTTGTTTCTTATCCTGATTATAGGAGCCTATCATACCGAGCTAAAATCTGGCCCTGCACTGTTTTGTTTAATACGTTTTACAGCCAACGAGAATTGGACATGATTAACATTGGGTGTTTAAAAATCCATTTGCTTAAAAAGCCACCGTCTTTTCCTGAAGGTTTCAAGGCAGCCTGGAGAATTTAAGGCAACTGTTTCAGTACATTAGGACTCGCTTTGCTTTGTTTGTTGCTCACATGCTGGCCAGAGAGGTTTGGTCTGTGGGGACTTCCCAGTCTGGAAGGACGTCATGTTCCAAAGGGCTCCACAGCTTCCCTTCTTCTCACTTAACTGAGACCCAGTCCCTGATCCGTATGACTTGACAACCCCCCTCCTTACATTTTCAAAAATGAGTCCCTATGGCCTATTTTATATTTATTCATTTTTAATGTGTTTTTATATTCTAGTTTTCAGCCAGATAGCCTCCCCAAGTAGTTTAAAATTAACATGCTCAATTATTGCAGAGGGAAGAGGAATTCACAGCAAAGGAGTTTGGATGAGTAACAAAGTCTCTTGGCTTCTCAGCTGCTTTTGATAGTACCAGCCCTATGCACTGGTAGAGCAGGCATCTATATTGATCTTGAAGGCACGGGGTGAGGGTGTTCCTGGTTCTTCTTGGAGGACTGATGCTCTCTTACCCTGTGGCCATTGACCTAAGCAGGATTAGAAGTCTCCACATTGTCCTCTACATCAGGGTTCCTCAACCTCAGCAACTTGCTGGGGAATTCTGGGAGTTGACGTCCACCCATCTTAAAGTTACTGAGGTTGGGGAACCCTGCTCTACACTTTATAAACACTACACAAAACCTGAAACCACTGGGGGAAACACTGGGGAAGTAAGGGCCCTCCGGGACAATAAAATCCACAGCCCCACGAGCCGTGGAAGATCTACAGAATCATAGAGACCTTGGAGATCTTCTAGTCTGACCCCATGCCCAGGACAGGAATCCTCAGACCATCTCCAACAAATGGCTGTCCAACATTGGCTTGAAAACCTCCCGTGATGGAGCCCCATCAAGAGTCAGTCTGGCCCACTGCTTCATAGCGATCACAGTCAGGAGGTTCTTCCTTATTTTGAGTTTGGATCTCTCTGTGTTTCACTTGTTGATTCTTGTCCTATCTTTGGGAACTAGGGAGAACAAATCCATACCCTTTGCCTTATGACAGCCCCTCAAGTATTGGAATATTGCAAGTGTCTCCCATCAGCCTTCTCTTCGTTAGACTAAATATACAAATCCCTCACCCTGTCCTCCCTCCCTCCCTCCCTCCCTCCCTTTCTACAAACATGTCATATTTGATTTATTTCCCTTTATAATGTATTAACCTATCCTTCAAGAAAGTGAGGCTTGTTCCCAAACAAAATCTGCACATGAATTGAATAATTCAGGTCCAAGGTCAAGTTGCACCACTGACACCAATCACCCTAAAGTTCCAGTTGGAATGTCTTCAATACTTGGACACTGCATTCCTTCATCTGTTATCTCAGAGAAGTTGTGGAGATCAGGGTGAGTCTTTGGAGCTAATCAAGCTGATGCTTATCCTGGACAAGATCCTGCATGTTCCAGGACTGTCTACTGAGAAGGCCATAGCATTATGATAGAACATATGCTTGTATGCCCAAGGTCCTGGGTTAGTCCCCAGCTATGGAAGCTCCATCCTGGAAATCTTGGAATGTCTAGGTGGGCTGGATGAGAACCCTCAGACTTTCTACACAGCATGGCCAAGTCCCTGCATGGCAGAAACTCAGGCAGATAAGGTTTAGCTAGGTGGACTGACAGTCTGCCTCAATGACTGCCTTCACACGGTCACTTTGGGGTTTTTCATAATACATTGAGCCTTCAATTCATCAAACAAACTGAGATTGCACAACATCTCACAACCCTTCAAACCTCCAGACAAAAACAATACAGCCCCCAGATTAAAACTAGCCCAGCTTTGCATGTCAGGCAATGGAAGCTGCTAGGCTGCTTGAACAGAGCTAGTGAGTTGGTCCAGTCTTCAGAACTAGGCCTAATGCTTGTTTGGTTCTGACTACTTGTGATGGGCAAAGCCGGCCAAACTAACAGGCCTTCCTTTATGGCCATGTTTCCATGGTAGAGAATGGCTACGTTCACACAACACCCATAACCTGGGTATGAAATCATTCCTTTTTCTGGATCCACTCACTATAAATCCACCCATTGGCTGGGTTCATACATCCTCAGCCACACCCTTACACACACAAGTTTAACAGTAAACAAGCTTAGCAATTTGCATGACCGCAGCGGCTAGATTTACTCTGAATGTGGCTAATCCATCTTGCATGGTTCAAGTCCCTGACTGGATCTCAGACAACTCTAGGCAGAGTTAGAAAAGACTCCTAGATATGGTTTGAATACACCATGGCTTATAGGTTCTGTAACGCAGGTATGAGGAAGTGGAGTGCAGCGCTGCACACACTGTGCTCTCAAGAGCTGGACCTGATTTTTATTTCCTGCTTAGCCCCTCGGGGCCTAATCCAGATGGGTCCCAGGTGCAAAGGGGTGCTGAGGCCTAGATGGTCCTGTAGTTCAGCAGAATTTGCTGCAATTTATTTGTGGATTTATTTTCGATGCGACTGTCCTGCCTTTTTGGACGCAGCCTGCCAAGTGGGAAAAAAGAATAAGACAGCGATCCCCAATAAAGAAAAATACGATAAAACACCGCAAAAGAACACGGAACTTTAAATGCCAGATAAAGCTATTGATTAAATGCAAAAGACAGATGAGAGGTGCACTAATTTGGAACACAGTGAAAATAATCAATCTTTGACTTGGAAGACTGACAATGCAATCCTACATGTGGTTACTCAAGAGTAAGCGTTATTACGGCACTGCTGAAATAGCTTGCCCACCTGGTTGTTCTCCACGATGACCTCCGGAAAATTAAAAGCAGGATCTAAACTCATCTTTGGTTGATCTAAATGCAGGACATTTGTATTGCCTCTAATATTCATTGATGCCTACTCCCATGCATTTATCCAAGGGGGAGGCCATCCTGATATCTTGTGGACGGGAGGTCCATAGCTTATCTCTGTGCTATTTGAAAAAAACATCTAAATCCTCATCATTCCACATCAGTAGATGACCATGGATTCTAATGTTATCACAGAAGGAAAACACTGTCCATTTACAAGATACTGGTAAATGCGTTACTTGGCTTAGCAGTACTACTTGCGAGAAGGACCTCGATGTCCTGCTAGGCCAAAGATTAGGCATGAGTCAACTGTCCTGCAGCTGCCAAAAGAGCCCGTGCAATTTTGAGCTGCATCCAGAGAGGCCTGGGGTCAAGATCGTGGGAAGGGATGGTTCTGCTCTCCTCTGCCTGGTCAGGCCACCCCTGGAACGCCGTGTCCAGTCTGGGTCTCCGGGATGCAGGAAGGAGGCTGAGGAACCGGAAGGAGCGCCGGGAAGAGCGATGAAGACAGGGACGGGCTTGGGGACTACCGTATTTTTCCGACTATAAGATGATACTTTTTTTTTAAAATCCTTACCCTAAAAATTGAAGGGCGTCTTATTCAAGGAAGTCAGCCGAAAATCGCGCGGTTGCAAAACTGCCCATACTTTGTCTCTGCAGGCAGGCTTCCTCCTATTGCTAGCCTCCAATCACGAGTGAAATAGCTTGTCTCCCAAACAGACTTCCTCCAATCACGAGCCTGATGTAACTGATGTCAGCTGATGCTGAACAAACCAGTTAGAGGAAGGCTGTCTGCAGAGACGAGCTATTGGCAGTTTCACTCGTGATTGAATGTAATCAGTTATGCAAAAGAGCCTGGAAATAGAGCTGCAGAGAGACGGTTTGGACCTCCTCCCACCGAGTGTGTCAGGTCAATGTTAACTAATTACTAAATAAAAATGTGTTCTGCACTATGTTTAAAATATTGATTTCTTAATTCTGGGTTGGAAAAGTGGGGGTTGTCTTGTACATGGGGGCGTCTTATTGACGGAAAAATACGGTAAATCCCGTGAAGACTGATGAAAGGATCTGGGCAAGTTTGACCTAAAGAAGAGAAGGCTAAGGGGAGGCAGGACTGCCGCCTTCCAATACGTGAAGGGATGTCACAGGGAAGTGGGCGCAGATACGTTCTCCTTAGGATCCAAGGGTAGGACAAGCACGAATGGGGGCAGCTTTGCAGAGGGAGACCCCAGCTGAAAATAAGGAGGAGTGTCCTGAGTGCGAGGGCCAGGAAGCAGCGGAACAGCCTGACTCTGGATGGGGCTCCATCGCTGGAGGGTTTCAGGCAAAGGTTGGACAACCATAGTCTGGGATGGTCTGAGGATCCCTGCCCTGGTCAGAGGTGTGGGCTGGAAGACCAAAATCCCTTCCAACCCCCGGATTTGGATTCTCTGATTCTACGTGCTTCACCCCCTGCATCGGTTTATACATATATGGCTCCTATTAACCCCTTTTTTTCTAAATTACAACACTCTAGATATTGTACTGTAAACTTTCATTGTAAAAGAACTTCAGTTTCATAATAATTTGAACTCTGCTTTCCTTCACCTTCTCCAGCTTGAAGATGAGTGGAGTTCAACTCCCATGCTGGCTGGGGGATTCTGGGAGTAGATGTCCACCCATCTTCAAGTTGCTGAGGTTGAGAAACATTGACCTAGAGGTCTCTATCTGCTTATTCAGATCTTCTGCTAACCAAGTTTAGTATGGCAGGCTGAAGATATTTGAAGTTTTATTCCTCTTCTCTTTGCCTTTACACACACACACACACACACACACACACACACACACACACGTCTGATGGAAAACATTTTCGTTTTCTTGGACCTGTTTTGGGAATAGACTTTTCTGCATGACTGACGTTGATTCCCAAGAGGTCTGCAATCTGGCTAAAGTGAGCTGGCTTTGTTGGGAGGATGAAGCCCCAAATGAGTCTGAATGGTTCTTCTGGGACATGAGGTTTGTAGTGCCCTTAAAAACAAGACCATTGGCCTCTCTGCCTTGTGATTTATACACGAGCTTTGATTCTGGAGCTGCTTAATGTTATTGAAAGAAACCGCTCACATCTCTCTTTTTTGTTATGAAAAGAAAGAGCTCAACTATCTGTCACCTCCAGAAATTATTGTTAGGGTCCCTGGATGGCTCTTTGCATTGGGCCCTTTTGAAAGCCTTACTTGTGTTTATTTTTAATGGTTTCACTGGCTGCCTTGCAAAGCCCGTTTCTTGCCCAGAGGGTTTGGTTTCTCCTTCCTTCTTTCTTGTATCCCAGAAATGGTTTGGGGTGACTTGAATTACAGTTGTCCTTGGCAGTCCAGAATCCATAACTTTGATAGGAGTTAGTGGGAACTTGAACTGTGACTCAGGACACCACCAGAAGAAGAAGCCTTGAGAGTGGTTTTCTCTGGAACTGAGAACTTTCCTTTCGATCTTCTCTCCTCATTTTCCACTTTCTTGGTCTTGCTCTTTGTTCTCGAGAAGAAAAAGGGACATTTCCAACTTTTGAGGCCCCAAGTAGGTGGTAGCAGGCATCTAGTTGAGATCATTGACTTTGGAGAACCCTGGGCGATAATTCTCCAATCCTGTGGCACAGGGTGGACGTTGCTCCCAGCTCACCATCACCTGGTGGACAATCAAGTGATGCAGGTTAGAACATCAGGTTGAGCTGCACCATGAGGACCCTTGGTTGACTGGATCTCATGATCATTCAGTGTGGGTCTCCCCCAACCAGCCTATGGGTGGGGAACATGAATGTTTGTAGAAGGGGTAAGCATAGCAGCAGTAATACAAAAGTGATTGATTCCACTAGTAAATGCTTTAGATCTAGCCACTGCTCTTTTCTTCTTTTCAGTCCTCCCAATATTTTCTGAAGAAGTTAAAACACAATAGATGAGTTTACCCAACAGGTCAGATTAAGCTAAAATGGGGAAGGCTAGTTTGTGGTTCACCATGCTAGCACGTCTGAGCATGTTGTGTGAACCTTAAGCTATGTTACAGTGTTATTCAAGCACAGCATCTTATTAAGGTTTGTTAACCCGAGCCAGGGCTTAGCCGGTTATCTAAACACAGTCAAGGTATTTTACTGCAGTTGGACAGTTTGAGGAAAATAGAAGATGCAGCTAGGAGACTGGGAAGGTGGAAGGAAAAGCAAGAAATTGTGGGAAAGGCAAGAAAGAGAAGGAAGTTGATCGGAAAAATCTGTGCCTGGGAATTCCGGAGAGGAAAAACCAGAGCAAAAATAAATTTAGAGGGAAGTGTCGTACTGACTGTATTGATTTCAACAGGGCTCTGTTGATTGCATGAAGAATGCCAGAAAGTTGATGCTGTTATTTCAAAGGAGAATTAAAGACATGTCTGCTCCCTTTGGAGCCCCTGGTACAAATTCAGTTCCCACATTGTAATGTTCAGGGTTAACAGGGTCACAGCCACAAGCAGTTTATGTTGCCGTACAAAAGAGGGTAACAGAAGGCAGTGAGCTAGAAAGATCAACCGTGGAATCGTCTTTCTCAGCCCTGGCCTTGGGCTACGAGATTCAGGCAGCGCCTTGCACAGCAAGCAACTCAACCCTTCCTCTCCCCGTGGCAATGATGGAATTGGTTCCTAGGTATATCACAATCCTTTCCCTACAAAATACATGACAAGGTCAAGAGGGTGGGGTAGGATCATCCTGGGAATGCCAAAAAGGGAGCTTATTAATCCTGTCAATTAATCGACCCAGTCTTCCCTTTGATTCACTCTAAAGAAAAGAGACTTGGTCTGAATTTTTATGAGAAATTTCCAGATTGTAAGAGCCGTTAAACAATGGAGAGGAGGAGGCTTCCCCTTCAAAAGGAGGGTGTCTGGATTATTTAGCGCAGTGTTTCTCAACCGTGGCGAATTGAAGAGGCGTGGACTTCAACTCCCAGAATTCCCCAGCCAGCATTGCTGGCTGGGGAATTCTGGGAGTTGAAGTCCACGCCTCTTCAATTCGCCACGGTTGAGAAACACTGGATTAATGGGTTCCTGTACTAAGCAGGGGTTGGACTTGATGATCTCTGAGGCCCCTTCCAACTCAGATAGCCTGTGATTCTATGCTTCTGGAGCAGTTCCAGTGAAAAAGAAAACTTGACACGGACATTTCTGCTCATTGTTCCCAAGGCTTCCTCCAATATATGCATTTTTGCTCCTATTTTCCCTGATACCCAGGCGCTGACAACCTGTTTTCCCTAATGCAATCCTGTTTGGGGTGATTTATGGATGCTGGTGCGCATGTAAGATATCCTTTTTTTTTTTAATGACAGAGCTGCGAAACAACATTTAGAGAAGGGCAAACTTTCACGGGCAATTGCCTTCCAGCTCACCATTTGGTTCAAAATGGTATGCCCGTATTCATAGGAGAAATGAATGGGTTTTCCCAACCTCGCTTAAGCATGATGGAAAATTGGCATGGGGGAACTGGCCCTCTCGCTCCCTTGCCCAACGGTCTGTTCGTGGCCACCTCGAAAGGAAAGAAAAACCTAAAGTCTTTGTGGCTGTTTCTGATGCTGTCTCTTGGTAGGTCTTCATCACGCAAAATGCAGGCCTCGATTTCTCCCTTCCTGCATCAGCGGTTCTCTCTGGTGGATAGAGGAGCCAACGCCACTTTAGCAGTTTGCAAAACTTTAGGGAGGAAGAAGAAGGAAATGCACACATCCTCCTTATCTCTCCGGCCTTGCTCAGCCTGCCTTCTGCAATTTTCACCCCTCTGTTGCTGCCCTTTCGCTGTATTTTCCAGAGGAAAATTGTCTCAAAGATCTTGCATTGGGCTCCTCCATCACTTGTCACTTTCCTCGCTTCTCCGTCTTTCTTATCTGTAACCGTTTGGACACCCTGGCGTTCCTCGGAAGCTATTTCCGATCGGCGGCTTGGAGGCGTCTCCAGAAAACGTTTGCATGCAGTAAGGCAGTGTTGTCCAAACTTGGCCACTTTAAGATGAGTGGACTTCAACGCCCAGAATTCCCCAGCCAGCATGGCTGGCTGGGGAATTCTGGGCATTGAAGTCCACTCATCTTAAAGTGGCCAAGTTTGGACAACACTGCAGTAAGGTATTGTCAGCACGATGCAGATTGGACCGGATGCAGTGTTGCGCTGTTGTTGGAAAGAAGTGAGTGGAATTCTTATTGCATGCTCAATTTTCCTGCGTGGAGGCTGAATCCTCGGGGAGTTGTTTGTCTTCCCGAAAAGTAGGAAGCTGCCAGGGAGGTGAGGCGTGTGAGATTTGGGGACAATTCTTATTAATTTTCATTATATCCATTTCTAGAGCCACCCGTCTTGCAGTTGCAACTCCAGGCAGGGAAGAGAAGATTTTGTTGTAAGAACAAAAGCAACAAATGCAAAAACAACAACTAATAATAATAATAATAATAACAATGGCAGTAACAACCATGCCGACACAGTAATAACATGGCATCCAAGCCAATCCAGACAACTTGAGTTATACCAAGAAAAATGACATTAATGGGCTCACCCAACCCTCAGTTGGCCCTGGACAGTAAGTGTTAACATGGTAGAAGGGAAAAATTATTAGATAGTGTTGGGGCGGGGGGGAGCTGTGGTCAAATTAACGGTATTTAAATGCTACTGCTGACATAAAGCCCAAGATTCTTATTTTTATCATTAAGAAATAATTGAAGGTTTTCTCTTGGTTCCACACCTTGTTTGACTTGGTTCTGCTCACCCCGTCACTCAAAAACCAAGAGCTAAGAGCAGTGTTTCTCAACCTTGGCAGCTTGAAGAGGTGTGGACTTCAACTCCCAGAATTCCCCAGCCAGGCTGGGGAATTCTGGGAGTTGAAGTCCACACCTCTTCAAGCTGCCAAGGTTGAGAAACACTGGCTAAGAGGGTTCCTCAACCAGAGAAAGAGTACATAGAACCCATGATGTTCCCTGTCTGAGTTCCATCAAGTTCCATCAAGAACGAAGGTGAGCAAGTAATTAAAACAGAGGGACCAGAGGTGTCCTCAGGGTACGGTCAAAAAAGTCAAGATGTTGGCCACGACCATGATGAAAGCTCTGCCTGTCTTTGATGATGGTCAGAAGAGAGCGCGAGCCACGTGGCTCTGCTCCATGAAAAGTTGGATGTGCTTTGGCATCTACAGAATTAGTTTGAATCCAACACCCAAAGGTGCAGCTGACCTGCAACTGGTTCCTTGGGATCACCTGACTCCCAGACTCAAAGAATTCTGGGTTATGAAGTCCATATTCCAATGAGAGCACCCTGTCCAGGCATCTCTGGTTGGGGGATGTATATTGTGGGGTGGCAGGCTGGGCAGATTAAAGGGCGAGAGGTCAACGGAGAAGGAAAGATGACATTTCAGCAGCTTGGGATCCCATCTTCTGTCCTTCTTGCTTCCTGTCCTTCTCTGTTTGCTTTTATCACTCCAGGGGAATAACACACCAGAATATTTGAAGCAAGGAGTGTGTGTGTGTGTCCGTCCATTTCAGGATATTTTGCAGGAAGGGAGCCCTGAAGAACGAGGAGAGGACATCCGTGTCCTTAAATGAAGAACAACTGTCATCCTTGATATTTCTCAAGCCCTGTGATTGTCGGATCAGCCCTCCAACAGGATAGCCATTTTGCAGGATGTTCCCCGCCAAACGCATTCGGAGGGCAGCCGACTGGAACTGCTGCGATCAACAGTGGGAAATATTTGATTTGTGACCTTGGAGATTTCTCGGCTAGAAAGGGCAAATCAGGCGCTTCACACACACAGACAAACGCACCCTTGTGGTCCTCCAGATCTCCTTAGGCTCCGTCCAAAAGCTGTAGGGTGCAAAGGGGGCAGCTTTTGGAATCTGCTGCAAAGGAGATGAGAACTGGGGGGGCCTTACGGAGAGGGAGGGGCATCCTGGTGCTTATTTAGCGACGAGGGGGCCGGGTCTGTATGTGTGAAAGTCTTGCTTGGATTAAGCAATTTCCTCTCCAGCTATCTGATGCCTCCTGGCTTCCTACATTTCTATTCTTTTTGTTTGCCTTTATTTAATCAAACAA
This sequence comes from Liasis olivaceus, assembly GCA_030867105.1. Classification (NCBI taxonomy): domain Eukaryota; kingdom Metazoa; phylum Chordata; class Lepidosauria; order Squamata; family Pythonidae; genus Liasis; species Liasis olivaceus. The sequence goes on from CM061354.1 coordinate 3,260,854, forward strand.
AACAAAGTAAAGCAATAAAAGAAAAGAAGGGAAGGGAAGGGAGAATAGGATAAAACAGTGTTGCTCAACCTTGGCAGCTTGAAGAGGTGTGGACTTCAACTCCCAGAATTCCCCAGCCAGCCAGAATTCTGGGAGCTGAAGTCCAGACGTCTTCAAGTTGCCAGGTTTGAAAAGCACTGCTCTGGCCCAGCCTGGGACCCATCGCTGCAGCTGAAGGGAACCTCCGGTGCCAACCCAACCCGAACTCTTTATACAAAATGCAATTTCTCCTTCACTTTAAAATGAGTCTGTAAAATGAGTAAAGTTTTGTATTCCGCAGAAAGGACCTCTCAAAACTGTCCACTCTGTTTTGCAAGCCAGGAAGGGAGAAGTGGAGGGGAAGGATATGCTTTTAGGAAATATATCTGGGCAGAAGAGAAACCTTCCCTTCTGTACTATTCTCTCTGTGTTTACTGAAACCAAAGTCCCACGGTATTTAATTTGGAGGTTAGGGCTTGGATGGGAGACCACACAGGGAAGCCCAATGCTGGAAGCTAGATTGGGAAACCGTATGGCAACCAAGAAAGCCTCATGCATGCAGCCCTGTAGTCAGCAGGATCTGAGCTTGACCTGCAGGGGTCTCCTCAGGAGGGTCAAAAAAGTCAAGATGGTGGCCACAGCCATGCACATAAAAAGGGTGGGCTTGGGTCACGTGGCTGTGGCCACCATCTTGACTTTTTTGACCCCCTCCCTGTGGATGTCCTTATTGTCTTGGGAGACTTTACCTTCAATCCCAGGCAAATGGGATTGGAGCTGCCTAGAGTCACCTGGGTAGTGTGATGGGCGGCATATAAATTTGATCTATAAGTAAATAAATGGCTTTAAAAATGGCTTTTAACCTGGGGTGGGACATATAACGGTGGATGGAATAGAGAGGCCGAAACGTTCCTTTTCCTGCCAGAGAACAGAATATTTCCTCCACTGGGGCTGAGCGACAGTATTTTCGCTGGATTATTAAAAGCATTTCTAGTTTGCTCTTCAGTGAAGAGATCTCTCAGAGCAAGGGAGCTGCATCTAATGAAAATAAAGGAGAGTCCCTACCTGCTGATTCTCTTTCTGGAAGTCGAGCCACGAAAAGGCGAAAAGAACAGAAGAAAGGGGGAAAGGAAAGGAAACATGCAAGCTCAGTAAATTCGGGATAAACCCAACTGCTCATTTCCCGACGGGATTCTCCTCTTGCGCTCTGCTGTAGCAGCAGCCACTGTCTTCATCTGCTGGGAAAGGCTTCTGGGGCACCTATGCGTAACAATGCTCGGCAGCGGCCTCCGCAAGAATGAGAAGAACCACTGAAAAAGATTAAAAAGCATCGCAATCACAACAAAAATAGCATCCTAGCATCGCATCTCCATTCAGAGTCCTGCTGGGCGGGGGGTGGGGGCACGGAAGCCCCACGGAAGAAATGCCCCCCGTGGCTGCCCGTTCTGCCCCACCACTTTGCTTCAGAGACCTTTTGGAAAAACTCAGCCTTAAGACCTCCGGGAATAACAAGAAGGAAAGGGGCCAATGATTTCAGGATATTCCAGAGTTGGGGGGCTGCAACCAAGAAGGCCTGCTTCCAAGCGCCCACCCCCCTTGATATTCTGGACGGGGGCCCATAGCAGGCCCTCCCAGCCGGCCGGTATTGGATGGGCAAATTTGATGGTCCTGAAGGTAGCCGGGACCTGACTGGTCGAGGGCATTAGAGGTAATAGCCAGCAGCTTGAACTGGACGCAGAGGTGGACCAAGGGGTTCCAGAAGTTGACTGGCCACCAGGGCAACTGGCCACAGGGGCAAGGGAAGAGCAGGGAAAGGGTGTGACCCAAAGACATCATGAAATAGTCAACCCAGAGGCAAGCAAAGCTGCCATAGATGTTGCTCCAACTCTTCTCGGCCGCAAACTGAAGTTTTTCGTGCTTTTGCTCCCCCAAAGCCCACTTGGGGTTCTGCAGAAACCAGTGCTAGGAAAGAACAAGGCTTTACTTCTTAGGAGACTGATTTCTCCCCAGAGGAATTTTCCACAAGTGAGAAATTCTGCTCCAGGCGATACTTTAAGCCAGTGTTTCTCAACCTTGGCACTAATGCTGGCTGGGGAATTCTGGGAGTTGAAGTCCACACAGCTGCAAGTTGCCAAGGTTGAGAAACACTGCTTTAAGCCTTCTGTTATTGGAATCCCTAAACCAAGGAGGACCTCAACTTTCTCTTTAATTAGTGCCAAATCTTTCCATGCTGATGAACAGTCCCAGAGTCATTACATTTGGAGAAGACTCCTAGGTTTTGGTGTCTAGCTTCCAGGGTGCTCTTGGCAATGACCCTCTCTGTCGGGCAAAGAAATAGAAGAAATGACACTAAATAAGGAAAAAAAAAAATGTGGAGCAATTCCTCGGGCTGTGGAACGTTGTTTTCTTTGTATGGAGTGGATTAAACTGGCATAGAGCCCATTGGGGGGAAAATGCATATTTCTGCTAGATATCCCAGTGTATTCCGCTTGTCTTTATTTGCATAATTATTTTTATCAATTGCATGCACACACACGCGTGCGCTTGCACGCCAACACCTCGAGTGCGATAGGGGCAGAACACACACCATTGATAGCTTTGCCAGATTTCCCCACCACCCTTTCACAGCAGTCTTTTTGGCCCCAGCAACAATTCTCTCCCCTCCAGGGATGTCAAAAGGGTAGCAGTGACTACACGCTCTCTCTTTTTTCCACGTCTTGTGTAAGACGATGGGGAAAATCTAAATTGGGACCAGAGCGCTCCAAGGTGGAAGTTCATCTGGTTGGAAAGGGCTGATAACTAGTGCTGAATAATCTCTAGGGAGATTATGGTGGAGATAGAGATGTTCTGGGCCCTTGCAGGGTGACAGAAATCAGGGATCTCCGCAGGGTAAGGTTAAAAAAGTCAAGATGGTGGCTACAATGGTGTGATTCACCTGTTTTTTATATGCATCATACCTAAAGAGCCATTCCTGTGGATACGCCTGGCAAATTCTCCCAGAAAAGCAAGCAGGGAGGGAGGCTGGTTACAAGGCAAACTGGTCACCATGGTGGGTGCTATGGACATAGGCTGAAACAAGTTCCACTTTCCCTGTTTCTTGTGGCAAATTCCTTTTCTTCTGCCAGTGATCAGAGTCTAAGGAATGGACAAAAACAGTGCGTTTCCATGCCATCTGTGATGAAATCTGCAAAGGTGGTTCCAAACAATAACGACTTGAATCGGTTTTCTCCTATCTTATCCATAATCAAAGTTTGATTGATTACATTTATAAGGCTGCCTAACTCCACAGTGACTCTGGGAGGCATACCACGCTAAAAACAGTATGCAAACGGTATTATAAAGAAGAATGAGCAACGGGACCCAGACAGAGCAATAAAACATACAAGCTGACATATATATTCCCCCAAGAGGCCCTCGGGAAAAGGCCACATTTTCAAGGACTGTTTGAAGAAAGGAAGGAAATGTGCAGGATGCAGAGAGAATTCTAGATTTGGGGTGAATTTGGTTCATCTCTGAGCCTCTTCCAGAAAGATTAAGGGGTGATTTTGATCAATCAAAGTAGCACACAGTAATTCCAAAGTTGCATGAGCTGAGCTTCAAGGCTGCATGTGATCCTGGGTGCAGTTTTGTGTATCCTCCAAAAAATGGGGCCAAGTTGTAGTTTTGAATATTAACAGAAGAATCACAGAATTGTGGAGCTGGAAGAGATTTCAAGGATCATCTAGTTCAACCCTTTGCCATGTAAAGGGGAACCCATGAAACCAATCTTGAAAGATGGCTGTCCAGGGTTGAAAATGCCCAGGCGTGAACAACTCCACAGGTCGACGGTTCCACTGTTGCATAGGTCTTACCATCCAGAAGTTGTTCCTTATATTTAAAAGAAATCTAGGTTGCTGCAACTTTGTACTCCTGATTTCTGGTCCTAGTTTTTGCGGTCATGGAAAAGAGGTCCTGTTCACCTTCTCTGTAGCTTCCCTGTAGGTAGCTGAACACGGATATGTCTTTCCTCAACATGGATATGTCCACACATCTGAAAGCTGCCAAGGTTGAGAAACACTGGTTTAAACTGTTGGTTTGTGGAACAACTCATAATGGTCTAGGCTGTACTTTACTGTAGAGAGTAAGGGAAGTGACCTTAACAGAAATATGCAAGAACTGTTCCCTAGGCAAAGAGGGCTGAAATATTCTTTAGATCCTGGGAATCAAGGTAATATTTGGAAGTGGTTCAGGCAAACACCTCCCTGATTCACTGGAATATAAGGACGAAGGGAGGTAAAGCACAGTCAGACTTGCAAGATGCTGTTCTTAGAGCCCATCTCATTAACGGAGTTCTGGTCTTCCTATAGAGATGACGTTCTGGTTTAGTCTACCTAGTGGGGCTGACACTTGGACACAGTATTGATAATTTATCATATTCTTTTTTTTTTTGATGCCTTTGAGTCAGTCTTGACTCCTGGCGACTGCCTGGACCAGTCCCTGCAGTTTTCTGGGCAAGATTTCAGAAGTGGTTTGCCCTGGCCTTCTTCTTTCTAGAGTGAGAAGGACTGGCCCAAGATCCCCCAGCTGGCTTCATGCCTATGGTGGGGATAGAAATCATGGTTCCTAGTCTGGTGCCTCAATCACCACACCAAACTGGTTCTCAAATATCACAATAAACCCCAAAATTACGACTTAGCATAAGGATGAGCAGTTGAATGCCATGTCTTTAACCGGTAAGGAAAAAATGGCCCATAGAAGATCTTGGCCCAAGCTAATATGGGTCATACTGCTATTGTATTGAGGTGGTGTGTGTGTGTGAAAAGTGGGGGAGAAGCAAAGGAGGAAGAGAAGAACAGGAAAAGGGCAGCAGATCACACCAGGGACATCTCAATGCAGGTGGGGTTTTGAAAAATCAAGAAGGTGGCGTTGATCACACGGCTGTGGCCACCATTTTTAGTTTTTTGGAACACCCACCCACAAGCACGCTATAGATGTCCTTGGGCCAAATGAACAAGGATGTTCAATTTTATACAGTGGGCTGACCACGAATTCTGGATCTGAAAGACTGGAGAGAGTTCTGGACAAAATATCATATATTCCTCAAGTATCTCCTTGCATAAATTGTCATCCAGATCTTCCCCATCTCCCCGATTGCTGTTCCACAATTCAAAAGCTGGGTTCAAAACTCAATGACTCCAAAACAACCACAGAGCTTTAACTACGTTGCTATTGTTCAAGCTCATAAATCCATAACACAGATTTATATTTTTTGAAAGCTGTAGTTTTCCACAAGTACCTGTTCCAAATGATCAAGGTTTCCTGCTTGTCAATCTATGTGGAGGGCAATGTTTTGAATAAGACATTCCTATGGCTAGATGTTCATGCTGAGGGAGAAAATCTCAGGAGCTTCGGCAAAAAATGGCATAAATGCCTGTATCTAATACAGCTAAATTTGTTGACCTCTAAAATGAGGCAGATTTGTTCATTCTGAATAATTCAGTTCTGTTTGTTGAATCACGGGAAGCAACACAAGTTTTGCAGAACCATGAAAATCAGGCTCACAGCCCCATTCTTAAGGACCGGATAATTTGGGAAATTAACATGGAGGTATTTAGGGTGTACACTTCTTTAATCAGTATCTTCTCCTGATTTTTGCTACATCAGGAAAAAGCATACAGTGTACTCTGTTGCTTATAAAGATTTCTGAAAGCATCCTGTTTGTGTAGGCTGGTGTAGACCAGTGTTTTTCAAACTTGGCAACTTTAAGATGGGTGGACCTCAACTCCCAGAATTCCTGGGAGTTGAAGTCCATCCATCTTAAAGTTGCCAAGTTTGAAAAACACTGGTTTACATGATCTATCTCATAAGGGAGAAATGGGTGATCGGACCGTCTTTATCTAATTTATTGCATCCAAGCATGTCTTGGTAGTTTTGGATTACTGATCTGCTCTGTGAAGACATGCTATCAGTGGGTCATCAGATTGACTCACCTCTTCGAAACTTTGTGCCACTCAATTGTCCACCAGCCCAAGAGTCTTTATCTGGTTAATCATTGCTGGCATCTTGTGTGACCTCTGCCAGTGGCCTCTTAGAGAATATGGCATCTCCTCTGTTTTTCAGGGCAAAACCACCTCCCCAATGGGAATCTTTAAGTTGTAACAGGGTTGGAATTAATTCTCTTTTTCCCTCCTGGCTGTGAATTCACATTGTTGCTGTCTCAGCACAGCTGGAGGGTGTTGGGCCCTGTCCATGGATTCTGCAAAAATCACAGTTCAGGGTAATTTGCAACTCACTTGATATGAAATGGATAGGTTTCACTTGGCCGATTAGAGTTGTTCTTTTATTTTTTCCCCCCTGTGGAATAGGGGCTCCATTCTTTTATGATTCATGTTTAACAACAGAGACACGTTTGTTTGGGACTTTCTCCCCCCACTTCTGCCCCAGATTGATAGGAAGGGGGCTGGGTCCTTGCAGGGGTGGCAATCCAGCGGTACGTGAATTGGGGTGAGAGATGGTGGGGAGGCCGGGCAAGGGATGGGAGGAACAGGAGACCGAAAGCAGCCAAAGGATAGAAGGTGAGTCAATTAGCAACTTATCTCATAAACAGTAGCTCAGTCCAGGTGGTGAGAAACTTGGGAAGGAGCATTTCAAATAATTCAGAGCAACTCTCCTGAATTAACTCACCTGAAATGAGGCACCAATGAGCAGGCCCAGATTATCCTCCTTCGGACACCTGATGTGAAGACCCGCTCTCTGGAGGAGGCTCCGATGCGGGAAAGGCGGAAGGCAAGAGAAGGAGAGGACGACTATGAGCAGGGTGGGTGGACTCAGTTACAGTGGTGATGGAGGAGACTTGAAAGACCAGGTCAGGGATAGGCCATCATGGAGAAAAATCTATGTGGTTGCTAGGACTTGAAAACCACTTGATGGCACATAATCAATCAATCAATCAAATGAGGCTGGGAAATGCCTCTTACAGTTTCTGTATTTACTCTAGAGGAACATTAAAGATCCCTTCCTGAAATCTGGGTGGGTTGTGCTTCCCTGGCCTTGCTTAGCTTAGGACACCTGCAGGAGGGGTCAAACAAAACAGTGTTTGTGACTGCATGATTGAAGCCCCACCCCTCTTGTATGCGCATGTCCAAAGGGGCAGGGTTCAATCTTGCAATCAGTTACCATCTTGACTTTTCTGACCCCCCTGTGGACCCTACTAGTCCTTGCCCAGCCTTCTGTGAGTAGGTGTATATGTTTGTGTGGTGTATCTGTATCTCTCTTGATATTCTTGATATTCTAGCTAAGCATTCATGTTCGGGCTGGCGGATGCCCTTCTCCAAGTATATTCCTGTCTCTTCCACATCATGCAGGAATGGGTCCGACATACTCACCCTAGAAATCCTACTCAAAATTGTTACTTCTGCTTGAAGCTGGCACTCACGTTCTGCTTGTAGGGAGCAGCCTAGAAGGCCAGAGACCCCCAAGACAGAGTTAAAGCCAAGTGCCTGAGTCTTACCTTGAGTGGTGACAGAGCCAGGCTTGCAGGTTTTAAGCTCTTAATGGCATGTCCCGTAATCCAGGACCACCCTTTCTGTAAAATGGACATGCTGAAAAGAAAAAAAGTAGAATAGCAGCAGAGAGCAACAGCCCTTGATATTGTAATCCATCTCCACCATTTTGCCTCCTCCCCGCTTTGTGGAAAATACTCTTATAAATGGAATGTAGCCTACGATGCTGCCGGGGCGGGAGGGGGGACATTGATTGTGCGAAGAAGGGGACTCAGGAGATGATGGACAGCTTGGTGTCAGATCAGAGCATCCAGGCACCCGGACGGTGTAGGACTCCTCTTCCTCTTTCTCATCCCAGCAACGTCAGCAGTTAGAGGTTTTTCCTTGGCCGATGGGAGATGGGAGAAACTGAAATACAAGTCTTTTACGCTTCAGTTCAAGTGACTCATTAAATTATAATACAGGAAAGGAATGTTAATGCCGTCAAAATAAGCATCCCAAGCTTTCTCAGGAACCCCCAGGGCTTTCTGTGCATGAGAAGGTAGATATAGTTGCATATTAGATATTTATGTCCTGCTCCCTGTACAGAGGGGGGTTGGAGCCCCCAGGTCTCAGTTGGACAGCTTAATCTCGATACCGCATGGAATAGCCGCTGCATCTTTTTCTTTCCTGCTTAATGATGGCTCAGCTCTTCCTAACAACATCCCCAGATTGAGACTTCTCAGGGATGTAGGGACTACAATTCCCATTAGCCAGGGAATTCTTGCCTTTGGATCCCTCAGCTCTCTGGAGTGCAACCAATTCATAAATGCAAGGCCTGCCACAGCAAAAAGGGAAGAAGAGGCTTGGGAAAGGCACCTCCGTGTGGGTTGGGAGGGATTAAGTTCAGCATGTGACACTCCCATCCCCACCCCTCTGTGCCCCTTCAAGATACCCCTTGGCATTGTCTTACACATGCTTGCTACACAAGGTTACACAATGTGCAAAGGGGCCTTGAATAATTCCTCAGAGCCCATCTTGGTAGAGTTCCTCTCCAGCTTGCAAAGGAATCTCTGCATCCCGCTAAGATGCTTTCAGCTTCAACGGTTTGGCTTGTTGGAATCTTCTTCTGCTACCGTTCAACATCTCTGCAACAACCAGCCTCTCCCTGCTCCCAAAGGCACAGCAAAGAGGAGGTTTCAGCCCTTGATCAATCAGGAGTTTCCTTTGCTTCTGAAAGTGCCCCAACCTTGATGACCTCATCTCTCCACTTCTGTTTGGAAAAAGACAGGAAGGGGTCATCTGGCAGTGTAATCTAGTCGCAAAGTGTTGATTTCAAAAGAACAAAATGGATGGCAACTCCAGCCTAATGACCATTGACTGATTGCATGGATGATTGTCTTGATTTGGTACTTTTCAAGCAGCGGCCAGGTGGGAAGACTGTGAAAAAAAAAGGAGCTACAGAGAAGAAGAGGAAAGTAAGCCATTGTGAAGAGCAGCCCAGGACTGCGCAATCCAAGACGAAGTCATTGATTTATATCCAACTTCCAGCAAGGGCAATGCATGTCACAATGTGGAGGGCTTCGGTTAGGTGAACGTGGCCCCCATCTTGACTTTTTTAACTCCTCCCTCTTGACTTTTGTAAGTGAAGGAGGAATATACAGTTTGTCCCAGTTTTAACCCAGTATGGTGTTCTCTCTTGGAGTTCCAGGCAAGCCCTCCCAGATGTTGGAACTGAACTTTAATGCTCCAAATGGCTCATGACCTGAGTATCCAAGGCACCACCTCTCCAGTTACAAACCTGACCAGTTGTTGTGCAGATGCTTCCATGGCCAGTAGCACATCTTTCCAGCATGCGGATGTCAGCCCCACTCAGTAGACCAGATCAGGAAATCAACTCCACGGGAAGGCTAAAAATATTTTAATTGAGATGGACTCTAAGAACAGCATCTTGCAAGTCTGATTGTGCTGGACCTTCTTCCAAATGTTAGCTCACTGGTTGATTGATTCTGTGCTAGCAAATCGTTTTTGACTCCTAGTGACCACATAGATTTTCTCCATGATGTCCTGACCCTTCAGTTCTTCTAACGATGCCCCCATCATCACTGTAACTGAGTCCATCCTCCTTGCTTCTGGTCCTCCTCTTCTTCTCTTGCCTTCCACTTTTCCAAGCATCAGAGCCTCCTCCAGAGAGCTGGGCCTTTGCATCAGGTGCCTGAAGAAGGATAACTTGAGCCTGGTCATTGGTGCCTTGAGTGAGAACTCTGGGTGGATTTGTTCAATGATCCATCAGTTTGTTTTCTTGGCTGTCCAGGGTCTTCTCAGGATTCTGCTCCAACAGCAAAGTTCAAAATCATCAATTCTGCTGCTTCAGAATCCAAGTTTTACTTCCATAAAGTGTCACAGGGAATGCTTGCACAATTCCGATCTTTCAGGAGTTTTGTTGGGTGCCCTTAGACTTCCAAGAGCATACCCTTTTCTTTCCATTCCTCAAGGGGTTTTGGATTTTATCTATTTAGCCTGTTTATATAGCTACCTTCTCCCAAATGACTCAGGTGGTGCACAATGAAAAACAGAATCCCCCAAAATAGACAATCATGAAATATAAGAGAACATAACAGAAATTCTGCCACAGGCAATCCAATAACCATCCAAGATGAATTATCCAAACTCTCCTAATCCAATGTCTTGGGTCACTTGGGGGGCGGGGGGAGGAACCAGGTTTTCATAACCTTATGGAAAGCCATCAGGGTCGGGGCTACCCAGATCTCGGAAGGAATGCTATTCCATAGGGCAGGCATGGTGACGGGGCACGTGTCTTCTGGGTCCCATAGGAGGACACCATTTAAGATATGGGACCCAGAGCACCTCCCACCCCCCACCAGATCTTACTGGATGAGCACAATTAGAGAGAGGTGGCCCCACAAATGCCTGCCCTGTGCCATGAAGGGCTTTAAAGATGATAACCAGCACCTTGAATTGCACCCAGAAGCCAACTGGTAACCAACATAGTTTGTGAACTAGTCGTGTTACATGGGCGTACCAAGGTGCACCCATAACTATCCACACTGTTACATTCTGGACCAGTTGTGACTTCTGGATGATCTGGATGAATTTTAATATCAACTGTAATGCAGCTTTGGAATGTTTTATTTCTGTTTTTGTGCTAGCAAAGAGGCAGAGGTGGGATCCAATCTGATCCAATCCATTGATAAGAAAGTAATAACCCTCCACATTCTTATCTCTGGGTAACTTTGCTCTTCTGTGAGACCAGCTGTTTGGTCCTTTTGCACGAATGAGTGCCCAGCGTGGGAGCAAACCCTTTCCCACAACTCTTCTTAATCACCTGTGTTCATAAGGAAGTGGCTTGCTTTAAGGGAGGGGGGAAGAAGAGCCACGGATCAGCCCAAAGCTTGTTTGATTCTCTGCACATCACCTGGCTCCTATGATCATCATTCGCCCTGCTTGCCAGCCAGGACGGATAAGCTAATTTCCTCGGCGGTGATACATTTGCCCTTTCAAAGTGCTTCTCCCTTCATTAGTAAGATCAGAAGCAGAGTGGTGATAGCTAACATGTTGATTGCCCCCAAGAGAAATCCTTTGCTGTAAACACAAGGAAATAAACAGCAATGCAACCTCTTCCCTGGGAGACCATAGCTCCGTGTTGAGAAGACGTATTGAAGGACACAGTGCGAGGCTTTGGATCCCATTCAGAAGAGACATTTTAAAGCATGCAGGAACACAGATGCAGCGGCCAACCGGGACTTATTAAAGCGGCTGCTTCATTTCCCCAGATTGTGCTGCGGCTGCTGCAAGGAAGTTCCTGCTGAGTTAGAACTCAGGAAACAGATATAGCTGCTTTAATGAGTCACTGAGAGGTGGGGTCCCGAAACGTCTCTTTTGAATTGAATCCAAAGCATTGTACAGCCGTAATATTGAAAAAGAAGTTGCAGGTGGCTGGTGGGGCCCTTAAGCAAGCAAGAGGAGAAGGTGTGATACTGGCTGGGTTGGCCCAAAACATTAGTTTTGACTAAACTGGGGTTGGGTAGTTTGTAGTATAGGATGTTGAGGAAACCTAGTCAGAGTACAGAAAGTCTGCTCTCAGCTGTTCCAATCTCTCTTGTATGCCCTCAGAACAAAGTCCATCAAATTTTCTCTTTCTCCAGGAAAAAAAATCCAGACAATTCTCCTTCTAGGGGGAAAGTGCAGAATATGTCTTAAAAAAAAAGTTTCCAGAAGTTGAATATAAAAGAAGTTGTTATCTAAAAATGCCCAGATTATCCTATGTGGCTTGTGAAAGAAATCCACGATTCCTGCGGAAGACGGCTGCTTCTACTCCGGGTGATGTATTTATTCCTGCGTAAATGGTGGCCCAGCTCTGTCTTAGCCACACCGGAGAAGGATTCCTCCAAGCCATTCCAGAGAATACTCACCTACGCCACACCATAAAGATATACATCTAGCTCAGTTTATCAGTGCACAATTGTGAAACAATAAAAGCTTTACACTTTGAAAGAATTCCATCAAAAGACTATAAAACTTCCTCCATTTCTCTCCCAGCTTTAGCTGCTAATTTACCAAAAATTGCTGCTCTTTGAATCACTTGTGGATTTTTGTTACTCAATTGAAATTCTATCTTCTGCACTATTGGAAAAAAATTGATTTCTCAGTCCAGGAGCAATCAACTTAATCCCTTATATTCTCATAGAAGATGCTTTTGAGCAGATAAGGGGGCACGATCTCAACAAAATGTAAAGACACAGGAAAATCGTGCAATCTCCCGGGCCCTTCTTCGTTCTCTCAGCGGGTCTTAAAGGTTTAAAACCACATATCTGTGACTGGTTTTTATAAGGAGTCTGCAAATAGATGCTTCTCGCCCAACACACTTCTCCTAAGGTAAAATCTCCATTTTCCAGATAATCTTAAAAGGGTTCTTGTTAGATCCAGGAGGAGAAGGAGCAGGGGGTGCTTAAAATGTTCCATGAGATACCTAACAGGGAAGATCGCTCGATAGTTTTGAGCGCTGAACATGATGTTCTTTCATTACCTACTCCCCCCCACACACACAGAGCGCAAAGTTAAGAGGTATGATGAAGAAATATAAAATCACCGACTGCACGAAGTTGGTCTTCCTATCCTAAAAAGTCCAGATCAGGAACCATCTGGTAGAGCTGACTGGAAGCAGATTCAGAAGAGGCAAAGCGAGTGCTTTTTGGCAGAGTACGTAATTAACCTGTGGAACTCATGGCCACCAGACAGGATGCTGGGCCCTAACAAGGGAGTTGATAATTTCATGGAGGACAAATCTATTGGTCTTGAAGATAAGTGTCACCTCTGGGTTGGGGCAATATGCCTTCAAATACCAATTGCCAGGTGAGGTATCTGTCCACCTCCTGCTTGTGAACATCCCAGAGGCATCTGGTTCGCTACCAGGAGAAACAGAAAAATGGACAATTCATCCTGCAGGACTGTTCTTACGCTCTAAGAGTGAAATAAGCCAGAATAACAAAAGCTGGCATCTGCATTGGCATTGCTGTAATCATGGAACTGATGAAGGATGCCAACCGAGCAGAGGGTGAGAGGTGGTTTTGCAGGGGGTTGTCTTGGATGGTCCTTGTGATCCAACTCCATGATTCTCTGACCCTACGAATCAAGGGTTACATTTCTGCATCCTTGAGCCAGCTCAGCTCCAGTGCCAGAATTCTGTCCTGAAGTCTTCCTTGGGCATGCGCAAAGTGTATTTTTACACCATCAGTCAGCTAACATGAATAAAGCGGATCCTTTGCATTTAGGGAGAAAGACTAACTGCTTTTATTTGACATCCTATGTTGATTGCAAAGCACTCCAGTGTTTTTTTCTTGGGCCGCTGTGTTAAATCTGGCCTCCAGTGCTTCAAAACTTTTCTTCCCCAGGGAAAGAGGTTTCTGCTTTTATACATTAGTCTCAGGGCACTTTAGAACTCCTTGGGGCAGAATGTCCTTAAAAGGGGGCCGAAAAGATCTGAAGAAGCCCCCTCAAGGGAGTGGAAATCCAGGGAGACAAAAACGCTGGATGGAGAAATCCACGGGCTTGTCTTGCAGTCTTCTCATGACTAAATTAAGGGCAAGACCCCCATGCACGCAGGGGAATTTCCCCCCAATTTGCTTGTACTTTGGAGGAATGGGGTGGGGGGTGAAGGAAAGTCTGCAATTGCTCTGCCACACCCTGAGCTTGTCTTGGTCTTGCTTTCCGGCTGCTGTTTGGCCAACTTAGATAAAGAGGCTTTTAAAAGATGCAGAAGGAAGTTTCAGCCCAGCGCTAGGGAGAAACAGTGGGAGTATAAACCAGAGACCAAAAATTCCCCAGTTTCTCTCATTGGCTGCAGTGCTCCCCAAGCGAAATGCTTCTGTCTGGGCTGGCTGATGCCACTTCAGGGACTGGCCAGCTCTTCTGGTCTGCTTCTCCTTCAACGGGTGTAGCAGTAAACAAGTAAGGATTACAGAGAGGACCTTCTGGGAATCCCACTGTGGGCAGAAGGGGCGCCTTGACATCAGCCCCTCCAAGCTTTCCAGATGCTTCAGGCTCTGCTTTGGTGCCAGTGCAGATCAGCCTCCGGGCCCTGTGACTTGTGCATGGCCCCGATCCTGAAGAATGAGGGCCAAGAAAGCCGTTGGGGGATTTTGCCTGGGGTCTCTGGTGGGATTCTGAATCCTGTCTGGGGCAGGCCCTTGAGGCTTTGGCCTCTGCAAGAGATGGGGGGTCTTCCTGGGCCGGGCTTAGGTGTCCTGTAAGTGCCACATCGCATTAAGCCGCATTGCTCCGTAAGATCCTGTGAGTACCCTGACATACTTAACATGCTGAGTAGATAACCAGCAAATACAAGCACGAAATAGAGTGTGAATGGCAGGCGTAACCCGGGCAGAAGAACGTGCGTCGTTCTCCTGCCTTTCAGGAGGGAGATTAAACACTGTCAGAAGAGATTTCACTCTTGTCTATTGCCTTCTGTTCCCCAAGATCACCCTGCATTTGTGATGCTTAATTGCTGAGCAGACGGGGATGCGGCATGCGTACATGCTTGGAAATGCGATTTTGCCTCCTTGGAAGCTGTTTGTGGCGTGTTTTAGAGGGAGAGTTTTTTTTCTTATTTGAAGGCACGGTCAGGAAAATCCGGCAGTCCAGCTGCCGACGAAGATGCAAATAGGTTTGGAGTCTTCTGCCTGACTGCAATCATTTGGCAAAACTAAAAGTTAGACAGCTTTTTAATTATAACAACCACCACCACCACAGGGATCAGTGACCAAATTGCCAATCAGTGTTGTCTGCAGGGGAGGTCAAAACCTGCGAAATGGGGGTGCAGCATCACAACCCAAGCTTTGCAGATTCTGAACTTCCCCGTGGACACGGCTGGTTGCAATCAGAGATGTTCTTGTTCGGGCTGATTTTATTCCCACTTCTTCCTACAATTTATAAGCTGCTCCATTTTCAGAGACTCGGCGAGGCTTACAGCATTAATATCCAAAGGTTAAAAACAAAAATTAGGGAATGCAATAATAACCAATCACTTTGGTGTGCCACCATTTGGGGTAATATGATCTAACTCATCCCCGAATGTCTTGCAGAATTGCCATGTTTTACAGCACTCCGAAAATGTAATAAGAAGGGGGTTGTCTGGGTATCCCAAAGGAAGAAGTCCATCCCTGATCAAGGATGAACCTGGGGTCCAAAGAGAAGATATTCCTTTGGTGGTGAGACCCTCAGCAAACACTTTCCCCCAGAACTTTTTAAACCGGCAGATTCAACTTGGAGAAGATGGTTATGGAGATAGCCAGGTGCTGAGATGTTGTGTGTAGAAAAATTCAGCAAAAGTTCATAGTAATGAAAGATGTAAATATAAATGTAGGTGTAGATATTTGTCACCATTCAGACTCATGGTGGCATACAAGAACAAAAATCAAATGATGTCCATGGTATACCTTAATTTTATAAGAACAAAATGTCCCCAGTAAGACTATAAAACAAGAGAACACCCAGGCAAACAGTAAGCATTAAAACATAAAACATTAAAACAGAAAACAAATAACAAGAACAAAGACAGTGACATTCCAATGCCATCCTAGATGAATAAATAATCATTAACTCTTGACCACCTCACCATCATTCTACAATAACACCCCCAATTTCACAATCCACAATTAAAATCACAGAGGCCTAGAGTTGGAAAGTCTTCTAGTCCAACCCTTGCCCATGGTAGGAATCCTCAGACCACCCTAGACAAATGGCTGTCCAACCTTGGCTTGAAAAGCTCCAGTGATGGAGCCCTCATGACTGGCTGTTCCACAGCTTAATAGGTCTCACAGTCAGGAAATCATGCTTATTTTGAGTTTGGGTCTCTTTCTATCAAGCTTCAACCCATTCGTTCTTGTCCTATCTCAGGACCTTTGGAAAATAAATCCCCATTCCTTCAAGTATTGAAAGACTGTGATCATGTCTCTCATCAGCCTTCCCTTCCAAGCAAAATGACGCTCAACTGCTGAAAGACCTTGGAAGATACTTATATAATGGGATTGATGAAACCCAACATGAATGTTTTGCTGTCTGCCTCAAGTATGTTCATGACACTCAAGCAGATCACACTGATGTGAGAAATGTTTATATTTTGGATTTGCAACCAAGGATAATGATGAACAAATGTAGATTCTCCTCCACCTGGAGTAATGTTGCAGGAGCAACATTAATAATATTGCAATGAGCTCCCTTTCTTCTAGGTCCTTCCACTTGCTGTGCTTGTGGTGGGGTGTAAATGGTCCACAGAAGAAGTGGGATATCAGCCAATCAGAGAAGAGATGTTTTGGGACACATGGAGTGGAGAAGAACACCAACCACATGGCCCATTTGTGATGCATCCTGGAGATACCCATGAGCAAAAATCTTCAGAATCACCAAAATCTCATGAGAAACTGGAAAGAGTCATCCAAGTTTTAGACAGCCATAAGTTCACACCCCAGTTAGAGAACTGACATACTCTGGGTTCACACAATATGTAAAGTAATCAATACATTAAGTCACACACAGGGGAAAAAACCCTAATCCTAAGATGAATACACCAAACTTAGTGTGTGATGCAAATGAACTGGCGAGGTCTTTACCTGGCTTGTTTAAGCATGTTGCAGGAACAGAACGAAAGAGTTGGAAAGGATGTTGAGGACATCTAGGCTACCCCTTGCTCAAGGAAGGAATTTACATTAAAGCTTCCTTGGCAGAAGGCTGTCTAGCCTCGGCTGGAACATATCCACAAGGGAGCTAATTGGTTCCACTACTAAACTGCTCTGTCATTTGGAAATTTCCCCCAACATTCAGCTGGGCTCTGCCTTCCTGCAATTTAAAACAATTATGCGTTCTGGGGTGATGGAGAACAGATCAGTTTATCGTCCTGGATCCAGAGTTCAGCAAACAATTGTGAATTATAATAGGAACTGTTTGTCCGTGCACAGATCATAGCAAAAAGTACTGGTAGTCCTTGCTTAACTACCACAATAGGAACTGGAAAACTTGTGGTTAAGAGGGGTGGTTGTTAAGCAAGTCATGCCCAATTTTACAACCTCCTTTGCAGCAGTCATTAAGCGAATTACCACGGCCATTAAGTGAATCGCATGGTTGTTAAACAAATCATGTAGTTCCCCACTGATTTTGCTTGCCAGAAGTCGGCTGGGAAGGTTGCAAATGGTGATCACATGACCCCGAGATGCTGTAACCATTGTAAGTGCGAGCTGGTTGCCAAGCACCCAGATAGCAATCACATGACCGCGGGGGTGCTGTGATGGTTGTGTGAGGACCAGTTGTAAGTCCCTTTGTTCAGCACCGTTATAACTTTGAATGGTCACTAAACAAATGGTTGTTAAGTGAGGACTACCTGTACTTCCATCCCACTCTTTGCATCCCACTTTAGGATCAGCTCCAGACATGAGGACAGAACAGTGTCATGTCTCACGGGAATTGGGTTCATTTATTTCTGATTTGACTTTGGTTCCCTGGCACCTGTGAATCGTTGCACTCTGAACCTTTGTTGATGATCTGTTTCCCCATGGTTAGGATCTCTTGCTTGGCAACTCCTCCCGGCTCCTGAGCCTAAGCAGAATGTACCTCCTCGTCTTGCCCCAGCAAAAGCTCAGCATCTTGTTTCTAGACAAGGGTTTCTCAACCTTGGCAACTTTAAGATGAGTGGACTTCAACTCCCAGAATTCCCCAGCCAGCACTGTTGAAGTCCACTCACCTTAAAGTTGCCACGGTTGAGAAACACTGGTCTTGACCTTCTCTCTCCTTGCATGCACCGGATTTGGTCCTCTCCTCTCCCAATGTAGCTCTCATTGCCACATGCCAACATAGACCTACTCAGAAAGAGGTCTGTAGGCACAGTCACTGACATTATATTGGGTCCTCGTCACAACTCAGAGGCACTTTTAGATGTGACCAAGGAATCTTCTCTTGCATCGCTTCCCAGGAAAACTATCGTACCTCTTGGATTCCTCAACACCACTGAATGATGGCATACCAGTACATGTACAGAAAATGAGGAGGAGCTTTTTGCAAATTGTTGGCCTAGAAATCCCCAAGTTGGATGAGGCCCTTGGGGCCCCTGAGCCCAACAGCCTACAGAACTCAGGAATCCAAATTAAAGCATTTCAGAGAAAATGTCCCTTGGCTTCTGTCTGGACAGATCCAGTTAAGGGGAGCCCACCATCTCTCACAGCAATTGGGTCTGCTATTCAACTGATTCTACTGGGAGGAAAAAAGGAAGTCACATCTGCCTTCCTGTAACTTAAATCCTTTATTCCATGCCTTGCGCTTTGGAATAAGAAAAAAAAATCTTTATGTTCTTTGTGTGATCTCCTGTTAGGAATTTGAAAAGCCTTTTGAAGGCTGGTGCCCAGAACTGGACACAATACTTGAAATAGGATCTAATTGAATCTAATCTAATGACTGCTTTTCATGATTTTCAAAGAATACTTTGGTTGATGCATCCTAAATTTGTATCTGTTGCTGCTCAAAGTTCTTCAGAAAACCTTTAAAATATTGGCTTGTTAAGGAAATGTTGAATGGGTGTTGGAATATTCTTTTCTTGTGTATATCCCCATTGTGCTACTATTCCTGTTGGTTCCTTTGTTTACAGCCGTGTTTTTCAAACTTGGCATGCCTGGACTTCAGCTCCCAAAATTCCCCAGGAGTCTGTGCATGCTGGCTGGGGAATTCTGGGAGTTGAAGTCCACTCATCTTAAAGTTGTCAAGTTTGAAAATCACTGGTTTACAGTATATGAAGTTTGTAATCCACTGGATATGCCTTGAGTACTTGTTCATCCAGTGGCCTTATAAGTTGAAATAAAATAATAACGATGATGATGTTTTTATTCATCAGAGAATAACACAGGTCAAAAAGAATCACATTTTTGACTGGTGTTCTTTGAAAATACGAGTTCTAGACAGGAACTTCAGAATTATAACAGGTGCTTCACAAAGGGTGTTTTTCTAACTCCAAAACCGATATACAGTAGCTAAAATATTTAATTCTTGTAAACAGTTATTAAGCCTATTTGTCATTCTACTAATGCTTCAGTAACTACTGTATAAGAATGATTTCGCAAGATCTTTCCCATCATTTACATATATTAGGTTCAAACTATTTTTCAGCCACGTCATTTGCGGGTTTTTGTTACAAGTGCCAATCCCAAGCTAGAAATCCCCAATCCTAGGTCTGTGCATTTCATTTCTGTGTCCTTACACTTGTCCCTTTTTAATTTCATTTTCTTATTTTCAGCCCATTTTTCCAATCTGGCCATTTTTAAATGTTATTTCTGTTTTCTGGGGTATTAGCTATCCCACTCAATGTTGTACCATCTGCAAATCGATCATTTTTCTTTCCACTTCTACATCTGTGTTCTTACTGAATTATTGAAGAATGCAAAACCCAGGGGTGATCTTTGTGGCTCTCAACTTCATGTTACTCTTCATTTTGAGAGATTGATTTCTCAGCCAGCCTAATTCTCATGCCATCCAGCCCACCCTTCAGTAATGTGCCAATCACATGTCATGGGATACTAAATGCCTTACTAAAATCAAGGCATATTATGTCTACAGCATTCCCACAATCTATTAAAGATGTCACCCAATCAAAAGTTAGTCTGGCAAGATTAATTCTTGACAAATTCATCTTGTCTTCTGGTAATTACTGCATTGTTTTCAGGTACTTAATGGATTGAACTCTATGATCTGCTTTGTGACCTCTCCCAGTTTTGAATCAGATTGGCTGTTCTGTAAATTGTTGGGAGGGAGGGGGGATTGTCCACTTTGTTTCAAAGATAGGGACAACATTTGCCCTCTTCCAGTTGTCTGGCCCTTCACTTGTTCTCCAGGATTCCTTAGGCCTTTAGATTACTAATTTAGCTAATACCCCAGAAAACAGAAATAACATTTAAAAATGGCCAGATTGGAGAAATGGGCTGAAAAGAAGAAAATGAAATTAAAAAGGGACAAGTGTAAGGACACAGAAATGAAATGCACAGACCTAGGATTGGGGATTTCTAGCTTGGGATTGGCACGTGTAACAGAAACCTGCAAATGACGTGGCTGAAAAATAGTTTGAATCTAATATATGTAAATGATGGGAAAGATCTTGCAAAATCATTCTTATACAATTCCTCTGGTCTTAGTTTTATACTAGTTCAAAGAAGTAATAGAGAATAGTTCTATCCACCTCAAGTTTCAGTTCCTCCCCTTCATCCAGTCCATTCCTGTTTCTATGCAGCTTTTTCCTGGAGAAAAGCGAACCAAAATAGGAGTCGAGTAGCTTTCTTCCTAAGATGTTATGATTTTGCCACCTTCACTGATCTAGCTTCTCCCCCCCCCCCCCCTTTTCTTTTGAATGTATTTCATTGACTTTTTGTATAGCACAAGAAAGAGACTCCTTGTTATCTCCAGTTGTTCAGCTGGAGCAAAAGAGGATGAGCTCCTCACATTGGCCCATAACATTCTCTGGGTGTCATCGGTCACTCCAAGTTGACTACAGTGAAGACAGTCTTGAGTCGATGTAAGCCTGGATTAAGACCAGGTTGTGGTCATCGGGAGAAAGTGGTCTAAAATGGGATTGTTCTGAACCAGAAGGTAACTGGAGGTTGCTGAAGCCTCACTGTACAACCAGATCCTACGGAGGACTCTTGAGCGCCTCCAAAGTTCAGGGGTCACCCCCTGCAGCAAGCGTGCCTAAGATGACAATTTAAGCCTTGTCAGACACCCTGCATTCTTTGGAATTAGTTGGGCTCTATCTCTCTCTCTTTTTTTAAACCCTCTACAGCAATGTTTCTCAACCTTGACAACTTTAAGATGTGTGGACTTCAACTCATGCTGGCTGGAGAATTCTGGAAGTTGAAGTCCACACATCTTAAAGTTGATAAGATTGAGAAACTCTGCTCTACAGTAATACTCTTGACAGTGAGATTTTTCCAGCAGGATTGGAAATATATGTGGCCCCACTCACTGAAGAGGTGCTTGGACCAAACACCCATATTTACCAGTCTCTTGATGGGTTCTCTTCTCCCAGGAACAGCCTGTTGCTATAGATACAACTACGGGCAAGCCTATACATATCAAGCATTGTTATCTTAATAACTAGCCATTATATAAAGCAAACATCTTTCACTAAACAGCATTTAAGCAAATTGTCCAATTACCAGTGGATGATAACACTGCAGCCAGGATTTCCAGCCTGCAAAGTCTCTTTTTTCAGCAATTGGATACCTCAGTATCACTTCTCTGGCTTTTATCGTTCTTATCACTAGCATAGGTTAAGAAGGATCCGTCATCTTCTTCATCATTCCTGCTTTCTCTTTCTCCTTCAGTGAGGAATTCCAGGGTCTGGGCTCCCACCACATCTTTAACAGAACAGCATTGGTCGCACTTTTAGATGATCTCTGGCGAGAGCGGGATGGGGGGAGTGCATCCATCCTTGCTCTTCTTGACCTCTCGGCAGCTTTCGATACCATCAACCATGGTATCCTTTTGGATTGGCTGCAGGAGTTGGGGTTGGGTGGCACAATGTTGTGCTGGTTCAGCTCCTTTCTCCAAGGCCGAACCCAATCGGTGTTGATAGGGAGCGAGAGGTCCAGCCCCCGGCCCCTACTGTGTGGGGTGCCACAGGGGTCAGTGCTTTCACCGCTCCTATTTAATATCTACATGAAACCGCTGGGTGAGATCATCCGGCACCACGGGGTGAGGTATCATCAGTATGCTGATGATACCCAACTATACATCTCCATCCCAGGTGCCTTAAGTGACGCTGTGACTGCCCTCTCGCGGTGCCTGGAGGCTGTGGGGGCCTGGATGGGGGACAACAGGCATCAGCTGAACCCTGGTAAGACGGAGTGGCTGTGGATTCGGGGAGCCTCAAGATCTAGGACTTTGTCATCTTTGGTTCTTGACGGGGTTGCACTACCCCAGACAGACCCGGTGCGTAATCTGGGGGTTCTCCTGGACTCACGACTCCTGCTCAAAGAGCAGGTGGCAGTCGTGGCTAGGAGGGCCTTTGCACGACTTCGTGTGGTACGCCAGTTACGCCCCTTCCTGGATCAGGGGGACCTCCGCACGGTCACTCATGCCCTGGTCACCTCCGGGTTGGACTACTGTAATGCGCTCTACATGGGGCTACCCTTGAAGAGTATCCGGAAGCTACAGCTGGTGCAGAATGCGGCGGCGCGGACAGTTCTCAATGCCCCGAGGAGGGCACATATAACACCGCTGTTGCGCGAGCTGCATTGGTTACCGGTTTGTTTCCGGGTCCAATTCAAGGTGTTGGTCATTACCTTTAAAGCCCTTCATGGCACGGGACCAGGTTATCTGAGGAACCGCCTTGCCCTGGTCACTTCAGCCCGTCCCACTCGGTCCAGCAGAAGAGGCAGGTTGCAGACCCCACCGGTCAAGGAATTTCGATTGGTGGGGTCTAGGCAGAGGGCCTTTTCTGCTGTAGCGCCCGCCCTATGGAACATCCTGCCTCCTGAGGTCCGGTGTGCCCCCTCCCTCACGGCCTTCAGGAAAGGGATTAAATCCTGGCTCTGCCAGAAGGCCTGGGGGCCAGAGGGGGGCCCGCAGCTGTGGAGATGGCTGGTGGGGTGATGGGTTTGCCCCCCCCCCCAGCATCTTACAGGTTTTTTAGGGCCATAAACCAGAGGAGGTTTTTTAGGGCATTTTAATATGTTTTTAATTATTTATAGTTTTTAGCCCTCTGGGAGAGAACTGTGTTTTTTATTGTGAGCCGCCCAGAGTCACCCGTTGGGGGAGATGGGCGGCATACAAGCCAAATAAATAAATAAATAAATAAATAAATAAATAAATAAATAAATAAATAAATAAATAAATAAATAAATAAATAAACTTGCTTACTGAATTAACACTAGATTTCGGGCTGAGCTGGAGAACTACCTTGTGCAAACACAACTTTAGTATCCTGAGGAAAGAAATGGTGAACGTGTTCCACTATCTGACCCTTCGCTATCCCAGATATTTAGACAGATCAATAATGATTAGTTCTGTGGTTTACAAGTCACCCAAGCCAACACAGATCTATGGATTGCTGGGCACCTAATGGGTAAGTTCCAATAGCAGGAGAATGGCAAGATCCATATTTGCGTTGCCTGGTCATTAACAAAACGTGCTTTTGAGTTCGATGGATATTTTTTTACTTCTTACGTTCTGCGCAGGCGAAATTTCAGGCTTTTGAAAACTTTGTCTTCCATCTTCCAAGAGCAGAGATACAACTGCATAATTTTCAACCAGCTTTCCATGATCTGATGCCCAGAGATGTCCGTTTCTGTAATCTCAAACTAGCAAAACTATCAATTGCTGGCTAGGAATCAGGGACATCTGTGTGCGCGTATGCCAAAAAGTCAAGATGGCAGCTGGGACGTACACAGTTCATCTAAATCAATTGCAGAGTCACAGATACCATTTTGACTTTACCATTGCAAATGCTCCTGTTAGGAATAAAGGGAGTTGAGACCAACACAATTGAGGAACACCAAGCTGAGTGAAAAATTTACACCCTGTCCTGTCCTGTCCTGTCCTGCCAGCTTATCTCTGACTATAATATCTTTTCAAAAATAATAAGAAATAAAGGATGCAAATTTGCCTCCTCTTGAAACATTCTATTTGGCTTTTACTCTCTAATATTTAGCTAGTGCAAGTTATACTGTCTCCAGCTTTGTACATACAAAGATTTCTTAACTGATCTCGCGTCTAATTTCCACCTGCCAAGGGATGTATATGCCTTAGAAGGGAAGGGAAAGAAGTTTTGACAGCTGAGGATCTGTTTTCAAAATTAGAGGCCTCACAATGATTGTCTCGGTTCTTCTTCCCAGCATTTGAATGATCCCTGGCACAAACTGGCTGGTATATTGCAGACGTTCCCAGCTGTGGGCGGTGACTTGGTGGAGACCTGGTTTAAGCACCAGGCCGAGGTTTTCTTTTCCTATCCCTTTTTATAGCCTTCAACTTTCCTGCCTAATGAAGCAGTTTCAAAAGCTTGCAAGCGACGTGTATGTCTTCAGTTGCCCTTTAAAAGTGATTGTCTCAATATAGATTTTGGATTTTTTTCCCCCACACAGTCCCCTCAGAACTGCTTTTGCTCATTACATGTCCCAAGAGTATTTTCTTGCTTGCCTTTGGCGGGATGAGGTCCGATTAAGCAGTTTTCTGATGTTTCCTTTTCTGACAATCAGTGTTTGATTGATACCTAGAACCTACCCTAACAGAATAATAAGAACACGGGTATCACCCGCTGCTCAGTGGAACAACAGTAATAACAGGTCATTTTCTCAACCCAAGTGAAAGAAATAAGCTCAGAGCCATTCTCTGTTTGACGGAAGCCATGTGGTTCAACGAAGTGATTCTGCCTTCTGCAATTTGGTTCTCGCCTTTGGAAAAACAGCTTTCTGCTTTAGACAAGGGTGGAAGCTTGGCTTGGCCAAATGCTCCTGAGACCCAGGAGGATTCGTGTTGCTTTTGCTGTTCCTGAACTAAGTGGCAAAAGCGTTGGGCCTTCACTAGTCAAGGCATTCATTGGCTTGTCTTCACAGGCCCCTTCCTGGATAAGTCTTTTCCCCATGGAAAAACACAGATGGAAGATTCAGCAAAAGTAGCAGGCCATTTCACCATTCATCTGACCAGGGGTCTTTGCGGTGGGGGGGATGTGCCAGAAAAAGTCAAGATGACTGCCACCATCATGTGACTGAAGCCTCGCCCTTTTAGATGATGTAGGTAAAAAGGGGCGGGGCATTGATTGCATAATTATGGCCACCATCTTGATTTTTTTGACCCTCTCCCTGTGGACACTCCTGCCTCTCATAGCAGCCATGGAGTTGCCAAAGCACATGTCTAAAGAAAGATCTTTGTATTCTGAAAAACAAGACAATGAGGTGTCTCTACTGTTGGTGTACGTCAAACTTTTGAAAAATGACCTTGATATATTCAGGGCATTGCAGCCACCTCTGGGACCAAGCGTGATGGTGTGAAAATGGTGAAACACATAAGAGGAGGCCATCTTGCCAATGCCTCCCATACATACTTAGATCCCAACATCTGAGGCCAGGAAATAAGTTGAGGCTCTTGTCTGATGGATGTCCTTTGCCCCCGCCTTTCACCTTCTGCAGATGGCCATCATGGCCCAGGTATTCCAAGGAGGAGCAAGGGGAGACAAGAGACATCATGTATGTTCTGATGTCACCACTCAAACAATGTGAATTAGGTACCGTACTCCATTCGCATCCTGATGTGACTGGTGCAAACTGCATAATTTTCACAAGGATGTCATGACACACTTCACATCATCATGGCTTCCACCAGATGCCAGAGGTTCTGGGCACCCTGTTTTAGGAAGGACAAACTGGAACCTGTCTTGAGGAGACCAAGCAAATGAGACGGGGCCTGGAAGGAAGAAAGAATGACTGGAGGTGTGGGGGAGAAAAGATTGTGGGGAGACTTGATGGCTCTCTTCAAATCTCTGAAGGGCTGCTCTGTAGAAGATGGGGAGAATTGTTCAGAGTTGTTCCGGAGGACAGATAATTTAATGGGTTTAATTTACATGGAAGTGGGTTTCAGTTGGACGTCACGAAGAATGTTCTAATGGTAACAGCTGTTCATTAATGGAACAGACTGCCTTGGTTGGTGATGAACTCTAGGAGGTGTTTGGCTATCTATCAGAGATGTAGTAGTAGTGGATCCCTACATTGGACGGGTGGTTGAGCTAGATGATCGCCAAGTTCCCTTCCAGCTCTTACATCCTATGTATCTATGTTTTTATGAGATTGGTGATCTGCAAGAATTTTAGAGTAAACTTGGAATAGCATAGGTCAATGAGTCAGTGGTTTTGTGTTTTAATTAATGTTGAATATGTTTTTTTATGAAGACTAATTCATAAAAAGATTCTTTTTTATTGGAGACATCTGTGGATATCAAAGATGGATTGAAGGTCCACCTTTTTATGCTGGAGACAATATATTTGGATCACTCTCACATATGATTTGGGCTTGCCCTGTGATTGCTCAAACAGTTCATGTAATATTCACTTTCTTGTCAAATGACTTGGGGAAAAGAAATAAAGTTTCAAGATAATAATCTGATGTTTAGTTATGTACAAAAACCTTGGAATTTACTGATTCATGAAGAACTTTGGACTTAACAACATGGAGTGTCACTAAAAAGATAATTTTGTGTTGCTGGAAAGAAGTTGCCATTCCAGACTTAAAATCCTTGACTGAAAAAAATGTGTTTACTCTCAGACATTGAACTGGCTGTTTCATATTGTAATGGAAACACTGATTAATAAGATTCCATAGACAAGTTTTAATTCCTTTTTTTTAAACTTGAATTGCTTTTACATATCAAGCTATCTATATGTATATGTCTGTGCATGCATAAAAATACATAAATGTTCATAAAAATATATGCATTTTATATGCTTCTGAAAAATATGTAAGGGAAAAGGCATTGCAAAGCTTTTTCTAATCAAGGCTGCTTTGAGTTCCATTTTCCTGAATATTTACTTGTGCACACTTTAAAAGTATGATGAAGCATTTTGTATTTTTCTAAAAAAATTGAACTGTATCGCAAATTTTGGAGAAAGATTAAAAAAAACCAACAACCCCAAAAGTCCCCCAGATATCGTATTGTAGTTCACCCATTAATTTGGGACATGCAAATGAGGATGGGTCCAATTAAAACGAAAAGCAAATAAATGTCTTATTCCCAGACTTGGCATAAGAACGGGCCCAGGAGTAATCAGAAGACTTTTGGGGGTTTTTTTGATAGCATTTTTCTAAATAAGCTTCTGCTCTATTCCTCATAATTCTGTGTTCATGTGAGACTAATGAAGTTGAATTTAAGGGAATTAGCGTGGGAAGAGCTTAAAAAAAAAATCAAAATTCATCCACCCGGCCTTTTTGCTGGATCATTTTTGATCTGCTTGTGAATTTGCATCTTTAATTCAGCGCTGTGAGCAAATGATGATTTCTAACCTCCTTTTAGTGAGATGCCAACTTTCTCGTCGTCTGTTGCAAGGCTCCACTTTGTGAGTGAGGCCAGATAAAGTTCCCTTGACATTCAGGAAATAAAAGCGTGCCCTTTTCCTCAGCTGTGAAAAACCCAGAAAATCTTCAATGAATGGAGATACTTTTTAAAAGGCAGGAGGAAAACACACCCGCACCAGCCTCTGTATTGTTCTGATGCATTTGGGCGACGATGCCGAAGGATATGCGTAAGTTGCACAGCGATGGCTGAGATAGGAAAGGAGTGAGGAAGGTGGTGGGGAAGAACGTCCAGAAAAAGTCGCCCTTCTTCCCTTCCTGTACTTAGAAAGTGATTTTGGGCAGTTGGGAGGACTTGCAGGGCTAATTAAGGAAGGATGCCAAGCAAAACACTCCCTCGGTGCCAGGTCCTTGTGGGATGATTGGCATTCAGCCGGCATGGCAGAAATGCTGTTTCATGGAAATTGAGGTCAGAGAGAAGAAAGACATTGGAGCACTTTATCGCTTTTCCATCCAAGCCTCTGTTGCTTTCTGCCATTTCCTTTGCTTGTATTTCTTTGCCATGACCTGAATTCGAAAGGAGGAGAAATTGGCCACAGGCTCACTCGGGCTTTGCTTCCCCCAAGGAAAAAGGGCCGACCCCCCCCCCCCCCACACACACACATCCTCCCCTTGTTCGGAGACCAAAAGTTGTCTCAAACGGCAACCCGGGCAGGGAACGTCTCTGGGTTCTTCCGTTTCCGATGGCAGAGGCAAATCCACGTTTGCAGCCGTGACGCCTTCCCCCTGCCTTCCTTGCCGTCGGATGGAAGAGAATTTGCTTTGGAAATTGCTTGCGAAGAAGAGCGTTGCGCTTGTATCTTGGACAGAGAGCAGGAGGGACGAGGGCTTCGAGGATATGCGTGCAAAGGTTGTATCTTGCACGGGGTAGGCAGTTCGCCGTCTAGGACTTCCCTGGCGTCCCACAAGAGAGATGACGCGCTCTTCCAAAGCTCCAGGGTCACCCCCCCAGACATTTGTGTAATGCACATAAAATGGGCGAAGCTTCAATTGCACGGTTGCAGCGGCCATCTTGAATTTGTTTACTGTACTCTGCAGACACCTGTCAGGATTAGCCCAGGAAACTCCAGGAGACAGTACAGATTCAATCCAGCAAGGTTTATTGGCTTCAGTCCCCTTACAGAAATCTTCTCAGAGTGAGAGTAATTTCTAGGGTCACCCTCCCAACCTCCCTTGCATTCTTTAGGGAGGGGCCAGTCTCATCCTCTTATCTCTTCCTCGTTGTTCTGGTGATGAGAGCACGTTCTTAACCCCTCTCGTTCTGACTCTCACAACACCCCTGCAAACCTACATCTGGATGATCTCCCAGATACAAATGTTCTCTGGGCCATGAAGCACCTTCTGCCAGCGTATGCTGGTGTGCCAGTGATACCCCTACTCAGATGGGACAGGCAGTCCCTAGCCACTCAGGCCCTGCTAGATTACCACAATGCGTTGTGCATGGGGCTGCCGTTGAAGATGGTCTAGAAACTTCTACTTAATCCAACATGCTGTTGGAACTGAATATATTACACCCGTCCTATACAATCTGGGGTGGGTTCGAGTTCATTTCAGGTCCCAGTTCATGGTGCTGGTAAGTTCTTCCCAATTAGGAGCCAGAGTCCCAGAAGGAGCACCTCTTCCTGCCTTTCTTATCCATACCTTGAGATCATCTCTGGAGGCCCCATTTCATCCGTGTCGTCTTTAGAGGCCCCATGATCAACTAGAGACCATTTCATCAGGTTGTCTTTGGAGGCCCCATGTGTCCTTCCCCAGCCTCCGAGGAAGCTAACATCTGCCTCCATAACAGCTCTCTTGCAAACATGTCCATTATTTGCAAAAAGAAGACACCATTCAAAAGCCTGCTGAGTGAAACACCAGCTGGGTGTATGTGACCCCCTGAACCACACGCTAGTGCAGTGTTTTTCAAAGTTGGCCCCTTTAAGATGTGTGGACTTCAACTCCCAGAATTCCCCAGCCAGCAGTGCTGGCTGGGGAATTCTGGGAGTTGAAGTCCACACATCTTAAAGGGGCCAACTTTGGAAAACACTGCACTAGAACAAGCACCTTCTACTCTTGACAATTTTAAGGCAGATGTTTATTCATGCCATGCTCCGACTGGGGGCAACCCTGAACCCTTCATCCTCCCTGTCTCCATTTCTAGATTGCAAGCTTCTTGCCGCAGGGATCTAATTTCTTGTTCCCTGAATAGCAACATGCGCACAGGGTAGCTGATTTCAGAGCAGGC
This sequence comes from Liasis olivaceus, assembly GCA_030867105.1. Lineage (NCBI taxonomy): Eukaryota > Metazoa > Chordata > Lepidosauria > Squamata > Pythonidae > Liasis > Liasis olivaceus. The sequence continues at coordinate 3,290,154 of CM061354.1, forward strand.
GTTCTTCCTCCTGGCTTCTCCACGTCTCTCTCTTTCAAAAGAAGGTACAGAGCATTCTCCCCTGTAGCTGCCCCAGCAGATCTGCTTCTGGGAATATCTAGAATTGGGTTCTAAGGTTCCGGAGTCCAGGGATCCCCTTCTAGAAGCCAGTCCCATCGTGGTTTGTAAATAAAACCCTGCCTGTGTCAATGCAGATTTGTGCTCCTCTCCCACTCGTGCTTATTTTCCTTGGGAAAAGGGGGGGAAAAAAACCCTGCTTTTTTGCATTACATTGTAAGTCAGGCAGCATTTGAAGGTCAACTTGAGAGAAGAATACAGGGGGAAAAATCTCTTTAAAAACAATGGGAGCGTCATTATGCCGCAGTCTGTAGCAAGAGCTGCACATTCTTATCGGTAATTGGAGGGGACGAAGAACGGTAGGAAAACAGCAATGAATTCTGTCTCAGGGGCATCCACAAGAGATGAACTCCAGGTCTGCTGGGAGTGGACAAAGGACTTCTTTTGATGGCAGGATTGGAGGAGAGAGAGGCAAAAAGACTGGTCTCTTCAGAGATGCTGATGGGCCCAGGAAGAAGGCATGGATGGAGGACAACCATGGCTACCTTGCAACCTTCAGCCAGGTGTCAACCTGCCTAAGCCAGAGACCGGATTAAGGTTCTGCTAAAGACCCATCTACCTGCCGTTGCCGCCTCCAGCTACTGGAACGAGAGAAAAGGGGCGTCAGAGAGAGAAGGTTCTGTCTCCACCCATTTGGGGCCTTGGCCCCACCCACTCTTTCTTTCTGCCCCACCCACCAGGTGGTCCTGACCAATGGCTGAGCAAACTAAACCCGGAAAAGCAAAGTTATGCTAACTTCAAGCTGGGAGTTTGGAAGCTTTGCGTGTGTGTCGCTGTGCCATTTCTCTGCTTCTGCCTGGTGGTCAAAAAAATCAGCATGGCAGCTGTGATTGCGCACTATTGAAGCATTGCCCATTTATTATGCGCATGGCTTCTTCTGGCCCTTCCACTGGACTGTGGTCAGCGTGGGCATCGGAGAAGCCAAAGGATGGGGCTTTGATCACGCAGTTGGGGCTGCTGTCTTGAGGTTTTTGCCCCCCTGCAGACCCTCCTACTTTTCTATGTTCAGAAATTAGCTCCAGAAAAATGCCACTCTGTTGAGTAAGAGACAACTGCCCTATATATGGATTAATATGTGGTGCCAACAAACTCTTTTCTTGCCTGTTCCAGTTTTCCTGGAATCCACATATCAATCCTGTTTGCACCACATTTTTAACTGGCACACACAGAAGGGGGTGTCAGGGACCAGATAGATTAGCGCTGAAGCTAGAAACAGCCCCAGACAGCCTCAGGGGTTGTCAAACCCTTTTGCCCTCTGCTGCAAACAACATCCTAGAGAGGCCTGGACCCTCTTTATTGCGATAGGCGTGTTCGTGTGTGCTGATGTGTGCTCATTTTTTAAAAAATTGACAGCCTCCCAGCAAAATGGTAAAATGTGCATTTGGGGCAAATGTTGGCAATCTTGTTCCGCAAATGGGAACTGACCCGGCTAACCTGGTTAGCACTGGGGCAGCTTGAACTCAACCTTGTGTGTAGGCTATTATGAGTCAATGCAGCCTCCCCCACCACCACACCCCACAACAAGTGCGCTGCGGGTGGCTGTGTTCAGACAATTCTGCTGATTCAGTGCCACTCATGGCCCTGGGGCAAATTCACAGGGAGCCTGTCACGGACAATCCCAGGTCAATATGGAAGGCCAGCTTTGTAGGAAACCCAGCCATCTCAAGGGAGGGAGGCTGTTCTTTTCTGTCACTTAGGAAGAAGACGGTGGAGAAATTTGAAAAACTTGAAGGTCTGATTACGGAAGGCAGATGATGTTCGCATGACCCAGCTGAACCGGTCGCTGACCCTGATCTCTTTGCCTCCCCACACTGGGAACGGCTCAGAATCCGAGATGACTGCGGTAGAGATGCGTGGCAAATTTCTCATCCTCCCAGACCTTATGGGGTTATTGCTTCCTTGGGATTTGAAGGAGAGACTCTTAACCTCATTTGTGCCACAGACCCCTCTGAAGCTCTGGCAGACTCTTCCAAGCCCTTTTTGGAAAAATGTATTGAACTGCATGAAATAAAAAAAGGTTGCATTACGAAAGAAGCGAATTACGCTCAACTACCGTTTTCAGAGTATTAAGCAAAAGTGATAATGCAAAGAATTTTAGAGGGTGAGATGGACTGACATAAATTTACAAGTGTTTTTGGAGTCTAAAAGCCCGAAAGGACTTTGTTGCCCACATTCCTTATGGAATGAAAGCTAAACTTCAGTTAGAGGTTAAAGAAAATAAAGTCGCAATTTTTTTTCCCATCCAAATTCACAGACCTGAAATCTGTCCACGGACCCCAGGTTAAAAACCCCTGCTTTAAACAAAACGACAAAATAGAGAAAATTCTCACCCATAGCATATGCAGGAGAGTTCGAAGAGAAGGCGGCCATGAATTTTAAATGTGCAACCATCTTCCAGCGTGACCGTGTGTGTGTGTGTGTGTTTAAAAAGGAGAAAAAGTGATGGAGCACTGCATTTCACGTGGCCTCTGTAGGACTTATGTCTGACTAGAAAAGGAGAAAGGATAAATTGTTTAAACGAAAGCGAATCCGGATCAGACAACTTGTCATGGTGAGCTGATGGGCTGGGGTGTTGCATGATAGCCCACCTTCCACCCCACAACCTACTTCCATGTGTACTGCAATTAGGAGGTGCCATTTCTGGCTTGGTTTATGCCATGCTGTCGGCAGGCCCCCTGTGTAGCGGTGTGACCGCGTTAAACGGAAGCAAAATGTTACTTGCAAAAGATTAAAACAGCTTTTCAAAGTGCTTCTTTGCTGTGGCGTGACAGGAAATCACCGTCTAATGTGCAATTAATCCGGGTGGCAAAAGAAGATGCCATTTCTGGAACCAAGTTATTTCTGGTGAGCGTGACAGGGAAATCCACTTCGGAAGGTCATTTCAGAGCAGGGATGGGCAGTCTTTTCAAGCACAGTGGCGCTGGCATGATCCTGCAAGAGTGCGCAGTCTCTCATAAGAAAGCAAAATTTTGCGCCACCTGATGGGAGGACTCCCACAATGCTCAATAATTCAGAGTGGCCTGTGGAAGTCTTCCAAGTTCTACCAAGTCTGAAATATTGCAAAATCTGGCAATTGTGCAAAACGTTTCGCCTCTGCAGAAGTTCGGCAAGTTTTTCCAGCACCAGACCCCCAGGACCAAGCCCGGGGGGGCTCAGAACAGCCAAGCTGGCTGCCTCATCAATGTCGCCCTGACGTTTTGCCTAACGCTCTCCTCAATGGTGTCTTCAGGTGTCCCCTACAGTTCTTGGCTGTCCAAGGAATGAGGCCCCCAGTACCCACCCCATACTGAAATAATCCCCCCATCCGTCAAATGAAGCTTGAACATCTGCGCCATCAGGCCCCCTCAGCCTCCTGCGCCCAGCAAAGGTCGGGCCTTTCGCTCCGAGCACTCCTGCTTGGAAGCGAAAACGCACTGCAACATTTCCGTACAGGCAAAGCTGGCTGGGGAATTCTGGGAGTTGAAGTCCACCCGTCTTAACGTTGCCAAGGTTGAGGAACCCTGCTGTAAAGAACTGTCTGTCTTTGCAGAGGTGAATACTTGGAGCAAATAAATTCCAAGGCCTAACCGAATGCTCCGTCAGTCACCATCTATCACGCTATCTGATATTGCTAAATTCATAAGCACGGTGTTTTCGCTGATAGCCTGCTGTCCCTGGTGAAATCTGCTGACGGTTATTACCAGCTTGGCACTCTTGTTGGAGATTATCAGCTCTGTTTATTTATACAACTGTCTGAAGCAGGAGAAGGAAATCTGTCAGTCCGTAGATTCTTGCAGCCGGCAGTGCATTTATCTCTTTGCAGAAGTGCAAGCTGTGCACGCCTAAGCAGGAAGCGCGGAGGTGAACCTCTTTGATTTAATTGCGATCCAATCGATGGCTGGCTGATGTTCCCAGCCGCCGCGCTGCGCAGACGCAGGCATTTTAATGACCCTCGGGGATGCAGTGAGAGAGAGGGCTCCAGGTACCCCTCCATGTCTTTGTCTGACAACAAGGTGGCTGTTCACAGCTCAGCCTTTCATCTGCGTGCCAGAGAGGCAAAACGCCGCAGCACCAAAGGGGCCTTGTTCGCCTTGATAGTTTTACTTGGCGCGATGCAGCGGCGGTGGCGGACTGGGCCATTTGGATGCAGAACCACGCTCGTCGGCACCTGGTGCTGAATCAAAGCGAGGACGCCCATACGGAAACGTTGCAGTGCCTTTTCGCTTCCGAGCAGGAGCGCTCGGAGCGAAAGGCCCGACCTTTGCTGGGCGCAGGAGACTCAGGGGGCCTGATGGAGCAGATGTTCAAGCTTCGTTTGATGGATGGGGGGATTATTTCAGTATGGGGTGGGTACTGGGGGCCTTATTCCCTGGACCGCCAAGAACTGTAGGGGACACCTGAAGACACCACTGAGGAGAGCGTTAGGAAAAACGTCAGGGCGACGTTGATGAGGCAGCCAGCTTGGCTGTTCTGAGCCCCCCTGGGCTTGGTCCTGGGGGTCTGGGGCTGGAAAAACTTGCAGAACCTCTGCAGAGGCCTGAACCTAACCCTAAACGGTGGGGACTTTAGACTAGTCTGCCTGGCTTCAATATCGGGCAGATCATAACCAGGTGGAGCTCTAGGTCTTCGGAGAGCCACGCAGTCCTTATTAGAGGCCAACATGGGTTTTCAAGACATCTTCCCATACCAAGGTTAAAACTGGCCTGTTTCAGGTCTTCACTCCGACCATTTGTGCATTTATAAATAGACTCAAATTTCACAGTTTGGGTCACCGACGTAGTGCCCGTGGGCATCTCCACACCTCTCCCTTGACACCCACAGGATTCCCTGCCCAGCAGATTGTTTTAAAAAGATCCTTTCATTTGAAAAAAGAAAGAAAGAAAGAAAGAAAGAAAGAAAGAAAGAAAGAAAGAAAGAAAGAAAGAAAGAAAGCAAGCAAGCAAGCAAGCAAGCAAGCAAACGGCAAAGCCTCAGTCTCTCAAGTATCATTTGGGTGTCCCATCTTGTCTTCAGGCTCCACGTGGGCCACAGATAAACATAAAAATGAAATAATAAAAATAAAATAAAATAAAATATAAAGTAAGAAAATGAAATGAAATGAAATAATAAAATGAAATAAAGTAAAAAAGTAATAATAAAATAATAAAATAAAATAAAATAAAATAAAATAAAATAAAATAAGGAAGGCAGCTGGCATGATGCTTCTTCTTCAGGAAAGAGAAAGTAAGATAAGGTGATAGACCCCCATTTTGGAAAGCTGGGGGGGAGCAACTCCATAATTAGCTGTTTTACACTATGCTTGCTGGGCCACATTCTCACACCCATGAGAAGCTACCACAATTGCAAATGTGCACTTTAGTCTCCCACCCACCCAAAAAAGTTGGGGACCCCTGTTTTTTAGCTATGACTCAAATCTTAATTTCCTCCCGAAGAAGGGCCCGGGGTGAAGCTATATTTTTGTGACCATGTGGACTAGTTGCTTGCTTTTTTACTTTGGTGGGTCTTGAATGAAGCGAGCTTTGGAAAATAAGGGAGAAGAGACACCTGAGCGGGACACGGAATCAGGTGTGGCAGTCGTGAGATGACTTCCAGCCTCCCTGGCTAGGTTCGGCTCTCAGAGGATAGCAAAGGATTGCCCGAGTTTTCGAGGGACCAGAAAAGTAAAGGATTATTTAGCAAAGAGGCCAAAGTCCTGGTTTTTCCTCGTTCAGAGGCTTCCCGTCTCCCAAAAGCCCAGGTCTAAGACAAAGTCCCACCTTTGGCTCACTGAGCTGAAGACGGTTTTCACAGACCTCCTGAAAAGTTTCCTCTGCTGTTAATATCATCCCAACCACAGTGGGTTCCCCCCAACTTTTACCCCAGCTTATCAATCCAGCATAAATAACTGCCTCTGTAGCATTCTGCAAACAGAGCGGCAGCAGGCTAGAAAAATGTTTTTGCCCGTCTCATGGTACGGCTTTCAAAAAACGGATCGGGGCTGCAACGCGTGGGGCTCTTGCAATCTCCCCCCCCCCCCCCCCCCCCCCATATTCCACGAGAGTCGGCAGAGAGCATCGCAAAGCAGGATCGATCCAGCTCTGTAAAAGCTTGCCGGGTTTGAGAAGGACCACTCTTGGCAAAACGTTAGTGACAACGGCCCAGGACAGTGCGCGTGGCCAGGCATGCATCGAGACGGGTTTATCGCTGCAGGGCCGGGAGCTGACGTGTTGCTGAGATGGGGGGCTGTGATTGTCCTAACGTCAGCGAAGTTGCAAAGACCCCTCCGATCAGGGCCCATCGGCTCTTTTGGCTTACGAGGCCATCGACCCGGACGAGCAGCGCTACTCATCCGAGGCAACGGGAACCTGCCCTCTGCAGACGCCCATGCCCGAGAAGTTTTGGATAGCGGTTTGGAGATGGGTTATGGAGTCTCCAGGGGCAAGAGAAGGGATTTTCCCCCCCCCCAAAAAGCCCATATTGGAAATGCCTCCCTCACCAAGAGATAGATAGATAGACAGACAGACAGACAGACAGACATGACAGATAGACGGATGGATGATAGACGGAGGATAGATATAATCCCGTGGTGGAATTTTGCCAAGGACAGGAGCACAACGCTGAGAAGAACCACGTTTATTGCAATGATCCTTGGGTGCCTGCTTTCCAAAAAAGAGGGACCATAAACAATGGAAAAGCATAGAATTTATACACTTTTGAGGTTGCGAGGTGGGAAATCTGAGGGATCTGATTTGAGGATAGGTTTGGATAGGTGTTAAACGGGGGATAAGTGTTTCTTCTATTGTGAGATAATGTCAGAAGCCTTGCAATCTTGCTTCGTTTCTGCCATTACAAGAGAAAGGGCGGGGGGGGGGGGGGAGATGGAAGGTCAGGCGCAGATGGGCTGTTATCTGCTTCCTGGGAAGGCCGGAGGTCGTACCCGTGTGAGACCTGGAGAGACCCAGGGGCACATGCAAGAACAGTTATGGGACATCAAGGGGGGAGGTGGAAGGAAAGGGGGGTAAAACTGGGTTTGGCACACGGGCTCTTTAGTCTCAGCAGTGCTTAGAACTGCACACTAGTCTCTCAATGAATGAATTCTTCTTTGAACCTTAAACGGTTTCAATGGGAGTTGCTTTCATTGGGATCTGAGCCTTGCAGCTTCTTACGGATAAGAACCAACGCAAGCCCTTCAGCAGACAGGTGATGGCCCTCCCATTGTTTCAGTAGGATAGCCTTAAGAGGGCTCTTTCTCGCAGCGGAAGATGGTCACTCTTGGGTCACGCAGTAGCTTGGAGCTGATCCTGTTTTGCACGAGCAAAGAATGGCAGAAGGAAGTGGAGAAAAGAGATTGCGGGAGAGGCAAGGGGGGGTGAGTTTCCAGCTGTATTTTATTATTTTTCCATCACACCCCTCTCACCCCTCTGGGTGGTCTGTTTCTTCCTCCATCCCGGGTCCTCCGCCAGAGGCCTGGGCGTGGGAGGGTCCTGCGCAGGATCTGGGCCGTTCCTCGCCCTGCCCTCTTCCGGACAGAGAGCTCGGGTGTGGCTCTGGGATCGGTGGGAGCCCCTGGCCCGGCTGAGGAGTCACAGCCCCAAGGGCTCCCACCACCACGGGGACCCCTTTGGCCTGGCCTTGCCACACCCTCTCCAGTTCCTCCGTCAGGCCCTGGCCCTTCTCCCGCTACTCCTACTCCTTCTTCCTGACGTTGCTGTCACTTGGCACTGCCACATCTATCCCCGCCACTGTCTTCTGGTCCTTGTCTACGACCACGATGTCGGGTTGATTGGTGTGATGGAATGGACTTATGAAGGCCACGCTCAGGGAGATAAGCGTTACCTTAGCCCCCAACAGGAGCGTGGGATGGTTAAGAAGATGAGACTGGCACCACCCTAAGGAATTCACGGTGTTGTGGCTGGCTGGCTTGGGAACTTAGGTTGAGTCTGGAGAGATTTCTGTCTTGAGGTGGAAGCTAATAAACACAACAGAACTATATTTGCACTGTCTCGTGGAGTTCTTTGGGCTGAACCTGACAATTGGCGGGGCCTGCCTGTCTGTCTGGAATATATATAAAAAGCATGGTTGCATTTGAAAATAATCTCCAAAGCATTATATTGGGCTGAGCATCTCCCCGACCTTTGAAGGGTGTGTCAAGTGCTGCATTATAAAAGGGGTGGATCACATTGCAAAGGGGGTGGGGTCAGATGGCATCTATAAAATGCATGTTTCATACATGCATATTTTATGTATTATGTCATCATCATCATCATCATCATCATCATCATCATCTATTCTATTCTATTCTATTCTATTCTATTCTATTCTATTCTATTCTATTCTACATGTTTAAAATATCATTCAAGCCCTAGTCACCTCACAGCTTGACTACTGCAACAAGCTGTACATGGGGCTGCCCTGGAAGACCATCCAGAAGCTTCAACTGGTCCAGAATGCAGCAGGGCGAGCAGTGATGGGCTTGCCTCAGTATGCCCATGTTAAACCTTTGCTTCGCAAGCTGCATGGGTTGCCAGTTTGCTTCCGGATGCGATTCAAGGTGCTGGTCGCTATAACACCCTACATGGCATAGGGCCTGGCGACTTGAGGGACCACCTGTCTCCCATAACATCTGCCTGGCTGATTCGATCCAGAAGGGTGGGCACTCTCCGGCTTCCTTCAGCTAAGCAATGCCATCTATCGGGCCCCCGAAAGGGCACCTTTCTGCCACAGCGCCTGCCCTCTGGAATGAGGTTCCCCCAAGATCCGGATGGCCCCCACTCTGCGGTCGTTCAGAAGAGCCGTGAAGACCTTGCTCCTCACCCAGGCCCGGGCGACCTTTGTTGTCTTTCTTTTTTATGTTTTATTGTAATTTCTTTGTTTGCTGTGAGCCACCCAAAGTCATTGAGAGTTGGGCGGCATACAAGTTAAATAAATTATTATTACTATTATTATTACTACTACTGCTATGATTAAGAAAAGGGTTGGGGCTAGGGTTCGGTGGGCACAGGATGCCCCTGGCGGGCCGGACAGATCCAGGTTGAGATCCACTCTCAGTCATGGAAGACCTATGGGGTGACTTTGGGCCAAGTAGCCCAGCCTACCTCACAGGGTTGTTGGTGTGTAGAAAAATGAGGTGAGGAAGTAGAAAGCACACTGCCTGGAGCTTCTGAAGGAAAGTGGGGGGGATACACTCTCTCCCTCTCTCTCTTTATATATATTTCTTCCTAGTGTTTTTCCTGCAGCTGCACGGTCCGCTCTTAATGGGGGAGGGAATCAACTGAATGTTGATCCATGGGTTGTGACCGGAACTGACCGACCAGCTTGTCGCCCAGGCCAGAGGTCGGGAGCTGAGAAAGAGGGACTGGCCCAAAGTCACCCAGCCGGCTTTCGTGCCTAAGGCAGGACTAGAACTCACACTCTTGGCAACTTTAAGATGTGTGGACTTCAACTCCCAGAATTCCCCAGCCAGCATGGCTGGCTGGGGAATTCTGGAAGTTGAAGTCCACACATCTTAAAGTTGCCACCGTTGAGAAATGCTGCACTAGACGAATCTCTCTCTCTCCACACACACACACACACACACACACACAAACACACACACACACACAGAGCTAGGACAAACATCAACTTACATTAATTGTTCATATAATTAAGGCCTCACTTCCCCGATGCCAGTCCAATGACTCAATTTCATCTCTTGGCAGCACCCAAAGTTGGCTGTGCAACGTACCTACCAAACAGGGGGTGCTTTCATTGTGCTGTGGTGGCGCCATTGTGCCCTTTCGGCCCATACCTTGCGGACACCCCTAACTCTGTTGGGGTTGGCGGATCCGTGGGGAAGGAGAGGGACCTCCGGTGCCTCGTACTTCTACCCTCCCTGAGGACATGCAGCAATGATTCCCGCGATGGAGCACTTTCATGCTCAGCCCAGATGTTAAAAAGGACAGTTAAGTGGTTAAGAAACACGGATCTAGTCCCCTGTTTTTCAACCTGGGCAACTTGAAGATGCGTGGACTTCAACTCCCAGCATTCCCCAGCCAGCCCGTCCTAAGAGCAGTTGTGACAAAGGACTTCTTAGGACCGTCTTGGACTCTCAGCAAATGGCATGGCGTGCAGCCCTTTTCCAGGCGGGAGCGTATCTCCGCCTGCAGAGCATTTCCTTCCCCGACATTTTGCCAGGAGCAGGCAAAAAAAGACTAAATTAAGAGAAAGCTCCTTGCAAATGCGCTCGATTTGCATAACAAGGAACTGATTTGCAAAATATGCAGATGAGGCAGTCTGGATCTGGGGGCCTGGGAGATGAAAAACCCCGCCGGCAGCAAAACCAGGAGGTTTACCAACACCCTTTCCTAGCAGCGTTGTTCCAAGGTGTCCCCGTCTGGGAGAAAGTCTTCTCACGTGACATGACCCCTGCTTCTTTCATTATCGCCAGCCCAGTTCCACTTTGCTTAGCAAGGCACCTTCACGGGAATTAAATTAACCACGCTGACCAGACTTCGGCATAAGATAATTCCATTATATTGTTTTCTCCCTACTCGATGCTGTATTAGTTTCCTCTAACATCATCTACTCTTGGAATCCCAAAAGGACACTTTGGTCAAAAATCTACCAAATAGACCTAAATGTGTTATGAGATATATGTTGCAAACGGCAATATCTCCTATGCAAAATAAAGTACACTATACAATTAAAATCCAATTGCTTCTTAGCACAGTAGCAGAACAACAAACCGAGTTCCAGAAGCTGAAATCTAACAGGCCTGCTAAATCCAAGGAGATACCACGTAATGCACAGCAAATGAAAATCAACTAGCAGTCTCCCCCAACTGCTACGAAATAATAGGAGTTCTTCCACCCCAGTGGGACCTCAGGAAGACCATTTTAGTCCCCTTCGCGTCCGATTAGTCAGAGGCCCAGAGGCAGCGGCACAGCCCATCTCACACGTGAGAAGTCACGGTCCTAATGGATGGAGCTGACGGCGCCCTTTAAACCACGGCAGGGGGGCGTCCACAGGTCGTGGTGAAACAAAGTCAAGATGATGATGATGAAGGTGATGAAGATGATGATGGTGATGATGATTTTAAATTTATCAGCCGCCCAGCTCCAATGGATGGAGATGGAGATGATGGAGGTGGCAGCCGCAGTGGTGAGACTGACGTTCTGTCTGTTTTGTGTGTGTGTATGCACTGCCCGTAATGGCAGAGCGTCGATTGCATCATCGTGGCCACCCTCTCTCCCTTTCTGACCCCACTCTGCGGACACTCCTAGCCCACCGGTGGAGATCCTTGACCGACCGTCCGCAGAAGGAATGAGCAGAGCCTGCAGACGTCCTTGGGGTCTCTGTAGAGAGAGCTTGGACCACTGAGACAAGGAGTCTGCAGGACTGGATCAGAAGGGTGTGGAGAGGATGCACAGGAAAGAAGTGCAAGAACATGTACAAAACAGCCCTCCTGGTGCACTTTGGGGATATGAAGACATGGATAATGAAGTGGAAGCAGGAAACCCAGGAGACCCACCGCCACAAGACTCCACCCGTGAAACAATCGGGGATGAACCATCAGCTTCGCGATTTCATGGGTCCGGCAGATCCTGAACCACTCCCTCAGTGACTGATTTCCCAAAGCAGCGTTGCTCGACCTTGGCAACTTGAAGATGTGTGGACTTCAACTCCCAGAATTCCCCAGCCAGCATGGGGAAAAGCCATTCCCCCCAAGTTTTGGCTGCCTCCTCCTCCTCCTCCTCCTCCTCCTCCTCCTCCACCCTGGAGCAGTTTCAGTCAATCAACTTCATTAAATTAATCCAAGCAGCCGTGAACACGTCTGCCAGGGGTGCACAAATGGATGTTTAACCCAGAGTCTCCAAGGTGAATGCTTTTTGAAAGGACGAGGACAAACAAACAAATAGGATCATTTATTTAAATTGCCAAACCATCCCTGGTAGAAGGCTTGCAATGGGTAATGAGGAACTGTGCCAGCAGAGTTCGAAATCTGGGAGCCTGGACCTGTGGGTGAAAAGGGCATGTTCTTATTTAAGAAGTAAGGAACTATTCTGAGTTGAGTCTAAACTCTTTGGCTGATCTAGAAAGCTAAGCAGTACAGGATCTGGTTTATACTTGGATGGGCACTCTCTGGGAAGCCCAGGGCTATATGCTGGATGGGGAGGCTGAAAAAACATCCTGCAAGAAGATCATTGGGAAGCCTTTCTATGGTTGTTGAGAAAACTACCAGGTTGTGCTCATGAAGTCACCAGAGGTTAATCCTTATGGCAGAGGAAGTCTTTACGAGCAGGTGCTCAACTGGGTAACAGTATCTACCTTGCTGATCTCAAAGAAAGCTAAACAGAGTTGGACCAATTTAGCATTTGGATGGGAGACCACCAGGAAATCTTAGTGCTGAAGGAGGCTGGACTGGGAAAGTGAAAAAGTCTAGCCTCCTTCAAAAAAGTTGGAAATAGACAGTGGTAAACTGCTTCCATACCATGCTAAGAAAACTGCATGGATGGGTCTGTGAAGTCTATGTCATAACAGCGAAGAGAACACCCAATTTCTTGGGCCAGCTGAAGGACTTGCTCTTATTCTTATTACTTATTACTCTTATTCTTAAAGGGGTGGGAGAGACTCACACACTTCTTCAAGAGCAGAGAATATGGAGATATTTGCAGGCATAAAAGAAATAAAGTTGCAATTGGATCTACCAATATTGATATTCTGGGTTGCTCTGGAGGTCGTGACATTTTATTCATTGGCAGGAAGAAATTATTTCAGGGAATAGATTAAATAGCTCTTCCTGCAGGAGCTGAGTGGCAAATAAAGGCCGAAGTGGGGGAGAAGAGACGGGCGGGGGGAGAAGGCTGCAGAGAAATAAACCTTCCTAGAAGTTTGGATTAGTAGATTTGAGGAAGGGTGTGTGTTCAGCTCAGCAGCTGCGGCCAATCACTTTGGACCGGTGGAAAGTCAGAAAACATCCAGAAGGAAGCTTAGCAAAGTTTCTCATCTTCAGCCATCTCCAGCACGGTGGCCCAGCAAGTTTTGTCTTTCTTCCTGGAAGACAGGACCCGTGAACAGGCATCCTGAAATTTAAAAAATGAAATAAAAACCCTTTTTGGAAAGAGAGACAGAGAACCGCTCGTCGGCAGGATACTTGCAACAGGAACCTTTGGCGACAGACCCCTCGCTCTCCACAGGAGCGCACGCCTCTGCTCTGCTTCCTTAGCTTTTCCCCGCAGAATAAAATCGGAAGTGTAAGAGCCACAAAGGGAATTTGGAAAGTACCGAAATGACCAAGTTACAGTTGCCCTGAAGGGGCAGCCGGGGCATTAAGAAAAGGTGAAGTTTCCTCCACAAATAGCTGAAAGAGCCGCTTGGAGATGGGATCCACGTTTGCTGGGGGAAATCAAGGCAGGAGCATAGGCTGGGTAGGATGCATAGTTGGTCCCACGATCCCAGTGATTCTTTAGTGGAGGGAACATGGAGAGTTTCAAATCTGCAACCTAGAAAAGATTTTAAAAGGGGGGCCTATTTATTAAAAAACCCTCTCCAGCCTCCCAGGCCTATTCAGCTGAACATCATGGCTCCGGGAGACAAAATCTCTATAATTTATGTAAAGAAAGTTGCTTGGCACTCTTGGTTAAAAACAACTTAAAGAACAACAAATCAGACTATTGACTATCATGAGAGAAAGGGAAATACTAATTTACTTCTATTGAAAATGTTTAATGGGGTGGGTCAATAAGAAGAGAGATCATGGCTTTAATCAAATCACACATTTGGATCCATTAGAGAAAATGCCACGCACAGAGAGCAGACATTACCGAAGGAGTCGGGGGTGGGGGGTCAGGTAGCAGCGAAAACGCTTTTTGGAAACGCTCTCTCCCAACGAAGCCCTTCTTAGACTAGATAGGTTTGCCCAGCGAGTCTCAGACTTCCTACCTACGGGAGGGCGGGGGGCGGGGGGGGCTGAAAGTTACAGAGACCAGCCATTCACAAAGCAGCAGTAACAGGGGGAGCCTGAGCATATAATAATTATTGCTGAAAATAGCACAGTCTGCTTTTATATGCATGTTAAAGTAATGCATTATTGTTGTTGTTGAAAGTATACCTTTTAATTCCTACTGTAAGCCTAATCCAATCTAAACCTCCTGCCTGCCTGCCTGCCTGCCTGCCTACCTGCCTTCCTTCCTCCCTTCCTCCCTCCCTCCCTCCCTCTCCATTTCTTTCTCTCCTTCCTTCCTCTTCCTCTTCCTCTTCCTCTTCCTCTTCCTCTTCCTCTTCCTCTTCCTCATGGCACTTTACAACATACAGTATCCATAAAAACAAACATTAAAACTCCCCTCCACACAATGTACACACCCTGGTCTCCACAGTGCCCTTCCTTACTTTGCACATCTGCAACAGAGCTGTTTGGGCTGCCTGCTGGACTAGTGTAAAGGCGGGTGTGGCCAGAATGTCCAGGGACCTGGCGTGCCCTAGGAGAGAGGCCCAACGGGAGATGGGCACATCCCGTTTCTTGCCCTCCAGACCTTGACAGCGTCCAGACACGGGTTCGGACTTCCACCAACACCCTGAACCAGCCCAGGTGATGATGGAATTGGGTTTCATCAGATGTTGATGACCCTGCCTCCCAAGCTGGTGGATCACCCTCTCTGGTGGTTTCATGTAGACTTCAATCAAAGAGGATAGGGAAATGAAGGAATGCTGTGACCCCCCACAGGTGAATGGATGTCCTCTCCTTCCCCCCTCCACCGGTAAATCAGGAAGGGGTGGATCCCCCTTAGGACGATGCTCCCCACTTGCAACTTGTACAGGCAATCTAGAAGAATCCTCTAATGTAGGTTCCTCAACCTTGGCGACTTGAAGATGTGTGGACTTCAACTCCCAGAATTCCCCAGCCAGTGCTGGCTGGGGAATTCTGGGAGTTGAAGTCCACACATCTTCAAGTCGCCAAGGTTGAGGAACCCTGTCGTAGAGGAAAGAGAAGAGTGGGACTCCAAGCACTAGGAACACAAATTTTGTTGCCTTTGTTCCATTTCTTGACCGTCACCTCGATTGTCCATTTTTGCTGACGTATAGCAACTTTTTAAAAACGTTTGCTCTCTGCCTGTACTCTGGGGTTTCAACTAATTCCCGAGAAAGAACTGGATAAACACCATTTGTTATATATTCAAAGTGGCACCAAGCTTTTTTTTGCACGTTGGAAATCTGTTTTGCACACGCATAGCCCAACTGCACCTGTGAATTGCCTACCACTTCCCAACTATTTTAATAACCTACAAAATGGGCCTTCTATTGTCTCTTCTTCCTTGATTTTTACATGATTGCTACTGGTGTTATTTCATTTTATTAATCCAGCCTGACAAAATGTCTTCAAACAGCACCGTGGAAGGCGTGCTACTATTTTCCAAGGCTTTCTATTCTGCTATCAAGCCAGCTCTGCTTAGCCTTCAGAAGGGTCTCCTAACATTGA
The DNA here is from genome assembly GCA_030867105.1 of Liasis olivaceus. Taxonomy (NCBI): domain Eukaryota; kingdom Metazoa; phylum Chordata; class Lepidosauria; order Squamata; family Pythonidae; genus Liasis; species Liasis olivaceus. The sequence goes on from CM061354.1 coordinate 3,305,683, forward strand.
GCCCCTGTGAAGTTTGCCCACGTAGCTTCCTACTCCCAACTTACCGACTCCAACTTTGATTTCCTGGAGATATTAATTGAACCAGATTACTAGTTATATGACATTAAAGAGTGGGGGAGAGGAACTCACGGTGAGATCTTGGATACTCGCTAGGAGCCCATGTTAGAGGATGTGCTCCTGAACATAAGCAGAGTGCTGGGAGGAAAAAAAAAAAGCAGGGTAATTCAGTCGCTGAGCATCCCATTGGGAAAAACCCTCATAATAGAGTTGCCTTGGATGCAAACCAAGCGTAGCCCAGTTATCAGCAAACGCCAGCAGGCATTCATTATTTTTCAAGTGAAGGCTAGATTACGAAAAGCAGAATATACCCAAGCCTTTCTTCGGTTAAACTGCAGTTTGAAGAAGGGGAGGCCCGAGAGAGGACTGGAAACAGAATGACAGCCTGTGAAGACCCTTTCCGAGATGGGGGCTGCAGCGGTGCAATGGATGCTCCTCTCTTTTGTTCTTAAAACAGCGCATGGGTGCTGAGAGATAATGCCATCTCCCACTGGAGAAGGAATACGGAAACCTGGGGCTGGGCCTGTAAATAAATCGGAGCAGAGCCTCAGTCGCGTAATTCGGGACTGCCCGTGCCCCCTCCCCACCAGCCCTGGCCTCGAGCATCTCCAGAGTCGTTGCCGGACGACCCAAAGGGAGTGCCCTCGGATCGGTACAAAGTTTCCCCTATTCTGCAAAGCCGGCATCACCAGCTGCAGGATTTACCATCCCGCTGCCTGTCCGTCTGCTTCCAGATTCCAAAAGGTGAAGGATCAAGGTGATAAGCCAGTCCCGTTTCGAAGAGGCCCACCTTCCCGCCACCTAGGAAGGGGCAGCGGCATATGAATTCTGGCAAACGAAAGAATGAACGGATAAATAAATAATATAATGTCCCCCAGATGATATGACCTTCTTGTTGATGGAAGTGAGAGAGGTATCAAAAGCAGCTTGAAAAGGAAAATCCAGGTTTTTCTCAACCAGGATACAGATCCTCCACTGCATCCGTAATCACTTTCACGATGCCAGGACTAATATTTCCATATTTCCTATGCTGCACAAGCCAGCGCTGTTCCCCTCCTGCGGAATCTCCTTTATTTATTTTATCCGCTAGTCCCCAGATCTGTATTTGGGCCATTCATTTTCCTTTCCTTCCCTTCATTTTATTTATTTATTTGTTTGTTTGTTTGATTTATCTCTGCCCATCTCCCCCTAATGGGGGACTCCGGGTGGCTTACAAAATCCGTTAAAACAATACATATATAAAACATAAAAACTATACAAAACATTTCCAAAACGAAAAAGTCCAAGAGGCTGATGGTTCCGGAGCTGCAGACGACAGGCCCCTAAGGGGCTAGCCAGCCCACGCTTGGTGACTTCCCCCCCACCCCGGGCCAAGGGGCAGAGCCAGGTCTTCAGGTCTCCCCGGAAGGCCAGGAGTGAGGGGGCCAATCTCACCTCCGGGGGCGAGAGATTCCGAAGGGCAGGGGCTACAGCAGAGAAGGCCCTTCTGATGATTGCTTCTGGTGGATCAGATCTAAGAGTTGTATAAGTGCCTCAGGGCAGGGACCTGTTTTGAGGTCCTTCTATAGAGCATCATGTACACTGTTGATGCTACACAGGTAAACCCAACCACAGGTATATAAAAATAAACCCACCACACTTGGGTGGCAGTGATGGAGGGTTCTGGATACCGGGAAGGGAAGGGAAGGGAAGGGAAGGGAAGGGAAGGGAAGGGAAGGGAAGGGAAGAGAAGAGAAGAGAAGAGAAGAGAAGAGAAGAGAAGAGAAGAGAAGAGAAGAGAAGAGAAGAGGATCATTTGATGATATTTTAAATTTAAATATTCTAAATTCTATTCTTGCAAAATGCTAGGAGAAAGTTGATCTGGGGGATGTATAAAATAATAGAAGTACAGAGTTGGATGGTACCACAAGGATCACCCAGTCCAACCTTTTGCTGTGTGCAAGAAAACCAATGAAATCATCCTCAAGAGGTCCAGTGTCTGCTTAAAAAACTTCAGAGATGAAGAAGCCAGAACCTCCATAGGGAGATTGTCCTGCAGTGGTACAGGCCTTACTGTCAAGAAATTTCCTCTCATGTTTATCGAAAATATAGATTGCTGCAATTTGTACCTGTTATTTCTGATCCTAGTTTCTGTGGCCATGGACAAGAGGTCCTGACCATCTTCCCTGTAGTTTCCCTTCCTGTACTTGAACAAAGCCATCGTGTCTCCCCTCTGTCTTCCTTTCTCCAGACTGAACATCTCCGGGTCCTTCAGCCTGTCCTCCAAGGGCATGTCTTCTAGTCCCTGGATCATCATCACTGCCTTCCTGGGGACCTTGTTATGGTCTGGATTTCTAGAGCAGTGTCTTCTGTCCATCTTCTCAATATCTTCCATCTTCTGTCCATCTTCTCAATATCTTCCCTTCATGTACCTCAACAAAGCCATCATGTCTCCCCCCTCCAGGTCCTTCAGCCTGTCCTCCGAGGGCATGTCCTCCAGGCCCTGGATCATCCCCGTTGCCCTCCTGGGGACCTGTTCTGCCTTGCCAATCCCTTTCTGACCACGTGGTGCCCAGAATCATAGACAGGACTCCAGGTGTGGTCTCACCAGTGCTGAGTAGAGAGAATAATGATTTCCCATGTCTTTGATGCGGCGCTTCTTCTGATGCAGCCCATACGAATGCTTGCAAATGAATAAATAATAACTATATGAATCAAACATGGCTTTTCCTCGAAGGGTGGTTATGCCTTTTCAGAATTTTGCATTGCAGTGAAATTCACCATGCTGTGAAAACAGTAATGACAATTATGATCAATGGCAATAAACGTACTCAAAAATCTGTACATTTCTGAAAGTAATATAAAAGTGCATGATATTAAGGAAATGGGTTACAAAAATGGAGTTTGTTAGGCAACATTACAAACCAAGTTCCATAGGATGAAAAATGTCCCCAAGTGCACATACTTTTAGAGTCATTTCTTCTTCTTCTTTTTTGTTGGGGGGGGCAAAAAAACCCCTCAGACTTCGATGATCTAAATGTGATGTAATTGCCAAAAATGGGATCTGAATAAAACCAAATGTGACATCTGTGAAGCTGAGAAACTGAACCAAAAATGCATTTAACATTTTTAAAATGTATTACCTAATCCAGTGTTGTCCAAACTTGGCCACTTTAAGATGAGTTGAAGTCCACTCATCTTAAAGTGGCCAAGTTTGGACAACACTGACCTAATCAGAATGGAAAGATCCCTGGTCATCGCTGGAGAAGGCCCGAGGGGCTGACAATGACTTCCAGCAAATCTGCCCGTCCATTTATTTATTTAAATTTATCAGCTGCCCAATTCCAGTTGATACCTCTGTCTTCCACAATGCAGACAAAGAGGGGTTTGGGGGAAATTGTATTTGGGATTCCAAACCTAGAATTGAGGCTTTGCGCTAGGTGGGTTCTCCCCCCACCCGTTTCTCCTCTCATTCATTCTTAATTTCCTTGAAAAGAAGGGGGAGCATGATCTAAGCAATTAAAAGGCTTGTTTGCATCTCCTAGTTGCCTTGAGGAAACGACAGCACCATTGAAATGCAGTGCAAGAGTCCTGAAATGAGCAACATCTTGGGCAGGCAAGTGCAGAGGGATGGGAGGCCACCTGGATCGGCTAAAAGAAGCTGCTTGTCATCCCGGGCACATCAGCTCAGCCTCTTCCCCACCTTTAGAATAAATTGGATTTTCCATTCTTCTAAAACAGCATTTCTCAACCTTAGCAACTTTAAGATGTGTGGACTTCAACTCCCAGAATTCCCCAGCCAGCATGCTGGCTGGGGAATTCTGGGAGTTGAAGTCCACTCATCTTAAAGATGCCAAGGTTGAGAAACACTGTTTAAAAGAACAGAGATTCTGCAGGAATTGGGTCTTTGTGAATTGCAACATGGAGGGGTTTAATCCAGCCCCTTTGTCTAAGGGGTGGATGGGCAGTTTCCAAAATGTTTTAAAATGTGCATTTTGAGAAATGAGAGAGAGGAGGGGGGAAAGTGAACGAGAGAAAGATGAATGTATATCGCCATTTCTTGGAGCAGCGGTGGCCTTATTATTACCGTCAGCGACCACAATTAAAAATCATTTTTAAAAAGTTAGGATAAAACAGTAGGCTCATTATAAACTAAACTAAAAAGGGGCGTCCATGTGGCAGGGTCAAAAAAGTCAAGATGGCGGCCAGCACTGCATGATTGAAGCCCCCAAAGTTGGGGGCGGAGCTTCAGTTGCAGCCACCATCTTCATTTTCTTTCTGAAATAAATGTACCTCTAAACTGAACTAGGACATTTAAAAACTCTAAAATGCATAGAGCTAATTTTGGTTAAAATGCTGACGCTGTTATAAACCTATTGAATCTTAAAACTTAATTAATGCTGAATTAAAATGTATTCATTGGTGACTAGAATTTTAAGCCTCTTAGGCGATAATGCTCGTAAGATAAATGCAAACATGTCCCCTACACCCTTCCTTGGGAGTAAAACTATAGGATTTTTAGTAGCGTTTAGATTTTAATAGATTTTCGACTTTTTACATTTTTAGTTTTTAGCTTTTTTGATTTTTGTAGATTTTCAGTAGCTCAGTCCTCAAGCTGTAAGATTGAGCTACTGAAAATTTACAGTTTGGGAGAAGATGTGTTTAGCGCGTATGGCAGTGTTGTCCAAACTTGGCCACTTTAAGATGAGTGGACTGCAACTCCCAGAATTCCCCAGCCAGCATGGCTGGCTGGGGAATTCTGGGAGTTGAAGTCCACTCATCTTAAAGTGGCCAGGTTTGGACAACACTGGTGTATGGTTTAAATGCATTAAAAAAAAGATTAATCCAAAAGTAGGATGTGCAAACATAGGGGTGAGGTATAAAAAAGAGCAGTGGAAATTGTGGTTCTTGCTAATGTGGTTTGGGATTGGAGATGTAATGATTTCTTCATTCATTCATTCAGCTGTAGCCGCCTATCTCAGATACACGGTACAAATACAATGACCCTGTTTTCTTGGAAAAAAATAAAGGACCGACCTAAAAAAGGGGCACATCTGAAAAAGGTTCAGAAGGATTTTAAAAAAAATGGTTTATGTTTATGTTTATTTAATTTATGTATTTAATTATCAAATTTGTCACCGCCCATCTCGTTAAAAAGTGACTCTGGGCGGTTTACGGAGAAGGTAAAATCAATTAAAATGCAATTTAAAAACAGTCTTAAATAAATCATGAATTTATAACTTTGCTTTACGACGGAAAATTCAAGAGCAAAACCAGAACACTAAATAATGGAATTAAATAAATCTAAAGGACCGCTTTCTGAAATAAAGGACGCGTGGTCACCGTAGGTATCAACCAACATTGGTTCATTTACAATTATAAAACCCCGTTTTCTAGCACCGAGAAAATGATTGTACCTATTCTCATACAACCTTAAACGTCCCCCTTCTAGTCTACAAAAACCCAAACTCTTTTTCCTTCATGTGCCAAGTCTCTTTGGGGGGATTGCCCCTTCCCCCCCATGGGTCTCTTCTGGTGCACTCACAGGGTATGTCAAAAAAGTCAAGATGGCGGCCATGACAGGCTGTCAAAGCCCCGCCTCCTTTTATATGCACGCACACATAAGAATAAGAGCTTTGACTGGGGTGCCAACCTGACTTTTTTGACCATACCTTGCAGACACTTCTATAGGTTTCTATTTCGGTCTCTATTTTAACTCTACAACAACCCTCCGAGGGAGATCAGGCTGGGAAAGGGATCAGCTGCAGGCCGAGAGAGACCTCCGGCTCGGACGTGAACAGGGGCGCTCCCCTCTTTCCCTCACGGCATCGCCTGGGCTCCTCAGAGGCAGGCCGAGCATCGACGGCCAGCCTTCTGCGACGTTGGCAGCCACAGCGGAGCGTCGACGCAGCCCGTGCACGAAAACGTTGGCGAGGGCCGGCGAGAAAAGCGTTCGGAGAAGCAAAAGAGACCCACGATTCTTCCACCCCGAAAAGGAGGATGGGGCTGAGGAAGGTGAACGTGGAAGGGTTTTTCGGGTCTCATGAATGTGAGGAGGAGATGGTTTGGCTCCAGCTTAGAAGATCCTCCCAGAAGCAAGAATTTGGAGCAATTCTTTTCTCCCCTCGTCCGCCTTGCCTAGCAGCTGCTAATGAAGATGCGCCCGCAGCGGGGGAAGATTGCACCAGGCTCTTCCTATTCATAAAAGCCCATGGAAGCTTCCAACGCCTTGAAATTATAATGAAAAGAACAGTATGATTCACGCTGGCATTTTCCTAAGATAGCGTTGCTGGTGTAGACAAAGAGGGCTCAAGAAGGCCACCGCGGGACAGCTTCGCTGGGTTCCCAGATGGAGACTGGATGCCTCTCGTCTCCTTCTGAGGAAGATCACCCATCAGTTCTTCAGGCAGGAAGCCTGTCCCTTCAGACTCCAGTTGCTCTTTGGCTTGAAATGGTTGTTGGTCTTGATGATAAAGTTGATGTGCCCTCAAGTTGCTTTCGATTCCTAGCGACCACGTAGATGGATAGATTTTCTCCATGACGATCTGTCCCCATCCTGGTCCTTCAGCTCTTCCAATGGTGCATCCATTGTCACTGCAACTGAGTCCATCCCCTTGTTGCTGGTCATCCTCTTCTTCTCTTTCCTTCCACCTCTCCCAGCATCAGAGCCTTCTCCAGAGAACTGGGCCTTTGCATAAGGTGTCCGAAGAAGGATAATTTGACCTGGTCATTGGTGCCTCGAGTGAGAACTCTGGGTGGATTCGTTCGATGATCCATCCGTTTGTTTTCTTGGGTGTCCAGGGTCTTCTCAGGAGTCTGCTCCAACACCGAAGTTCAAAAGCATCAGTACTGTTGCTTTAGAACCCAAATTTTACTTCCATAGAGTGTCACAGGGAATACCATGGCTTGTATGATTCTGATCTTTGTAAGTATAGACACATCACAGCATTTGAGTATCTTTTCCAAGGCCTTCAAGGCTGCTCCACCAAGCACTAGTCTGCAGCGTATTTCTTGACCGCTTGTTGCTTCACTGTTGATGGTTGATCCTGAAAGACAGAAGCCATCCACCACTTGGATATTGTTCTAAATTGTTGGAGGACCACTACTTCTGGTTGTTGGGCAGATGCTTCCAGTTTTCTGCAGAACAAATTGGAAGTTGAAAATTTTCAAGAAAGAAGTTGAAAATGTTGATACTGTTCACTCCAGTATGTAATGGCATCACCAGACTGCTCTACCAACCTCAGAGGGCAAATAATGTCATTTCTGCATTAGAGGAACTCTTCCAGTTCCTCTAAAGTTGGACTCTGGACTCATGTCACCTAAGATACCATACCGCTTGACTCAAAGGAACGCTGGCCTCCATTCACCTCCGTTAAAAAAAAGAAAAGGATTGCCAACATTTTAGGAACTAGCCAAATCTCACAAGATTTCTCTGTTCTCACAGGATTGTAGAAAATTGCCCCTGGGTGCCTATTTTGTAAAAAGATTGCTAACACTTGGATTATAGGAAACCTCCAGGAAATCATCACAGAAAGAGATCTGATACAATTGGGGATGGAATATTTCAGTGACAAGAACAAGTTAAAGACCCAATCTTCTCTTGATCTTGATATTATAGCAGCCTAGGACTGTACTGGTTATTTTTGCAGTTGCCGCACACTGCTGCTCAATATGGTCTCCCCCATCCTAGATTCATGCCTCTGATCTTTCCTACTCCCCATGAAGGACTTTTTGCATTTCTTCCTGTTGAAATTCATCTGGCTGGTTTCTGCTCATTGATCCTCCAAGCTGTTGGCTATGCCCTGTATCTTTGTCTCATCTGCAGATTTGATCACCGTCTTTTAAAACTTGACCGTACCCTCCAACCTGACCCAGAAGCCTGGGTGGGTATGACAATTCAACGGGTTTAACATCCATCTAATGACAGTGCAGTCCAGTGCACACTTGGTCATCGTCTTGCCTAGAATCTTAAGGGAGATTTTTTTGAAACAGTTTGCCAAGCTCGGCCCAATGTTTTTGGACTGTCTACAGCAGTGTTTCTCCATCTTGGCAGCTTGAAGATGTGTGGACTTCAACTCCCAGAATTCCCCAGCCAGCCATGCTGGCTGGGGAATTCTGGGAGTTGAAGTCCACACATCTTCAAGCTGCCAAGATGGAGAAACACTGGTCTACGAGGATTAATCGAATGTTTATTTATTCAATACTGCTTTTGTATGTCACTTTGGTCAGGCAAACCTAAGCAGCTTACAAGTATAATAAAACGCATAACAACAACAAGAACTAGCAAGGTATTATAAAATGAAATGCAATTTTCGTTTCAGTGCAGTCAATTAATTCTATTGCCATTCCAAACTTTTCTTGCAATACATTAAATGTTTTGAACGAATCCTTAGCAATAGGTTAGGGCTAAAGTTTTGTTTCATTCATCTTTCTTGTTTGGGGATTCTCTGCCTATCGATCATCTAACATCTATTTATGATCTCTCTCTCCAAATAACAAAAGCCCCCAAAAATGGCAACACAAAACCACACACAGAGACACACAGCACACAGAGACTCAATTTTCTGTCCTGTTTTAATTCCCCTTCTCTCTTTTGTGCATTTAAAGCAATATTAAAAAAAAATAATAATAATAACGATACTCTCACAAAAGCATGCAGAAATCTCCAAAGTTTTTTTTTTTTTAAATCGCAGCCTGATGTGGAATTGGGATAGAATGAACTGGTGCCCAATGTCATGTGAGCATCAGGGAAGCCGAGGCAGATTCATTTCCCCGAGGGAGCAGATCTCCCAGCTGAACAGCTGGGTGCCCATAGCTGACAGGAGCCCACCTTTTATCCCTGTTGGCTGTCGCCTCCAGGATATGTGCTTTTACAAGATCAGATCTGGCTCACAGGCTGTGCCTGTTGGGACCTCTGTTGTCTCTCATCATTTCTTGACTGCTGCAGAGTGCTCAACGTGGGGCTGCCCTTGAAGATTGTTGGGAAATCTCAGTTGGGCCAGGACATGGCAGTGTGGCTTCTGTCCAAGGACACAAGGGTTTCAGCAGCCTTCAGAGATCGCCTGCCCTGGATTCAGGGCTTCATGTTATCCAGGGGCGGAGACTAATACAGCCGATTAAGGAGCTGGAGCTAAGAAACATGGTGGAAACCAGGAGGACGGTCAAAGGCCAGATCTCAGGGAGAGCAAATGGTTCCTTGAGCTGGAGGACCTTCTCTTCTGTCCTTCCTGCCATCCTGGGGAGGCGGCGCCAACCTCGAGCAGTCCAGGGGCTCAGCGGAGGGAGCAGCCTCCACGGTGCCCCTGAGAGCGGCGGGCAGGCATGGCGGGGCCAGCGGAGGCTCCCCTCCTGGGCCTGACCACGGCGTTGGGGCAGAGCCCTCCGGCCTTTACCCGGCATTGCCGAAACAATTTGCCTCTCCTCTGGATTTTGGGAGGGGCAGGGGAAGAAAAGGCAAGAGGCGCAAGAAAAAAATGCATTTTTCATTGAGAGCTACTTGGTTGGAAGGGCCCTACTTTTTCCTCATTGGGATGAGTGACCAGAGAGGGAAGAGTTGGCTGTTTATTTTGGAAGGGGGAGGGGAGGAGAGAGGGAGGGGAGGGGAGAGGGAAGGGAAGGGAAGGGGAGAGGAGAGGAGAGGAGAGGAGAGGGGAGGGAGGGGAAGGAAAGGAAAGGAAAGGAAAGGAAAGGAAAGGAAAGGAAAGGAAAGGAAAGGAAAGGAAAGGAAAGGAAAGGAAAGGAAAGGAAGAGAGAAGGAGGGAAGGGGAGGAAAGGAGGGAAGGGGGAGGGAAGGAAAGGAAAGGAAAGGAAAGGAAAGGAAGAGAGAAGGAGGGAAGGGGAGGAAAGGAGGGAAGGGGGAGGGAAGGAAAGGGAAAGAGAGAGAGAGAAGAAGGGAAGGGAAGGGAAGGGGAGAGGAGAGGAGAGGAGAGGAGAGGAGAGGAGAGGAGAGGAGAGGGAAGGGAGGGGAAGGGAGGGAAAGGAAAGGAAAGGAAAGGAAAGGAAAGGAAAGGAAAGGAAAGGAAAGGAAAGGAAAGGAAAGGAAAGGAAAGGAGGGAAGGGGGAGGAAAGGAGGGAAGGAGGGAAGGGGGAGGGAAGGAAAGGGAAAGAGAGAGAGAGAAGAAGGGAAGGGAAGGGAAGGGAAGGAAGAGAGAAGGAGGGAAGGGGGAGGAAAGGAAAGGAAAGGAAAGGAAAGGAAAGGAAAGGAAAGGAAAGGAAAGGAAAGGAAAGGAAAGGAAAGGAAAGGAAAGGAAAGGAAAGGAAAGGTTTTACTCATACCATGGGTGTTGCGCACATAGGACCGGAAAGCAGAAAATTCTGCAGGAATAAGAGCAATTTTGCCTGCTCTCTTTCTGCTTCCAAAAATAGAGGCAAAGGAAGTGCTACTGAATGTTCTCTGAGGCAAATTGTAAATACTTGCTATTATTACCCGGCCAACGGCTAAATTCCCTTCGTTTAGCCAGGCAGCGTGGGACTCTGCAAACAATCCTAAGCAAACATCTGCCGGGAGGGGGGCAGGGGAAACAAAGCCATCTGAACTGAACAGCGTGGGGGGGGGAGCGATATTTACAAGCCATTTTGCTAATGACGCTGGGAAAAGGAAGCGCAGATTAATCTGGCTCTCCGGCTGCAGATGGCACGGTGGGGAGCCCCGCTCAGCGGCAACGAGGAGCTCATAAAGGCAAGGGGGAACAGCCCCCTTACCAACCTTAAATGCAACATTAAGGGCCTAGAATTTAATATCATAGGCTTGTTCAACAAGTTGCTTGACTGCCGCTGAGATCTACTGGCCGTCATTTTAATGCCAAAGTACCCAGGTTTTGGGATGGCGGAAAATGCTACGATAGCTGGAGAACTGGAGTCGCTGGCTGGTACCTTCACCTTTCTACAACATGGCCGCTTCCAGATGTTTTGGGCCAGGCTGCAATTGTTGGCTGAGGATAATGGGAGTAATGCTCCTACACATCTGGAGGACATCAGATGGGAGACAGCTGTTCTACACAGTGAAAGAATGTCCTCTTTGACAGGCTTTGAAGGCAATGCGTCTTCTTTTCCAGAAGTCTGGCCAATCACATAGACCATGGGATGTCATGCTCATCCTATCTGTGTTTCAGTGCTGATCATGGCGGGGGGGGGGAGCAGTATATTTTACCCTTCTCCTCTACCACTTTTCTAACACTCTTAAAGCAGAAGACAATTACATGGATGAAGGTTAGAGTGGGCTCAGTCTGGAGTAAAGTTGATGTGGACCAGACAGGCAACTTTCTGCACTTAGGAGAGAATGCAGCTTCAGGATCTCTCTGTGCATGTCCATTAAGATGATCCTAAGTGTGCCCCTTTGCACAGCGAAGTTGTGTCTCTAAAACAGCCTTCCCCTGTCTGGGAATTCTGTTCAAAGGTCCCCTGCTAGGTGACCTTGAAACCAGAGAAAGTCAGTTGCAAAATGAAACAACCTCCTCCTCCTCCTCCTCCTCCTCCTCTTCCTCCTGTCTCATACTTCAATCTTCTTTGTCTTCCACCCAGTTTACAGGGCCAGGCTACCATGATAAGGCAACTCCCATCATCACTGCTCCTGCCCTGTTGTTAGCATGGTCCCTGTGTGAGAAGGAAGAACACCGTGAGATCTGGACAGGAGAAAACCCAATGGGTTTAATGACAAAGAAGTAGGTTTTGGTTGGACATCAGGACAGAGACAGCCTAGGCGGGGAGGGGGAGCCAAGATGGCAGTTGGTCAGCAACGAAATGCCTTGACTGGTGGTGGGGCCACCATCCCTGGAGGTGTTTCAGCTGAGGTTTACATGGCCACCTGTTGGGGGATGCCGTAGTACTAAACCCTGCACCGGGCAGAAAGTTGGAGTAGGTGGCCTTCAAAGTCCCTTCCAACCACGACATTCTATGGTTCTATGGATGACGGCAACACCTCGCCTCTGGCCACGTGCCACACACAAGCAAGATGCCTACAACCGTGGCTGAGTTCTGCTGCAATGAGCGCTCCTCCTCAGCTGGATCCCTCCTCATGGAGACGGCAAGCCCATTCAAATGCAGTGATGGCGGGCGAGCAATTTCATTCTCCTGTCATTACTGGGGATTGATTCCCCAACATCTGCTGTAACATATGTCGCTTCTTACAACATACCGTTCCCTTGCTGAGAAGGGGCTGGAAGTTGAATGGCAGGCCAATGAGGCTTGTGAACAGAAAGCCAATTCTTGGATGGAGAAGGTCTCTCTTTCTCTTTCCTTCTCTCTCTCTCATTCTACCCGGCCTCTTTTCCAGGAATCTGCCAATTAAGAGTTGCATTGGCAGGGCCGGGAGAGGGAAGGGCACCCAAATACTCAGCAGGATTTCTCTGTGGCGAGAACAAGGTGCCCCAAATCAGGACCAAGAGGAATCAGCCGAGCCAAGCAGCGGCCTTGATTGCACGGCTGAAGATGGCTGTCAGCTGCTGTAATTAGATGGCATTAAAGGAAATGTGGAAAGAAAGTAAATACTCATTACTTTATACGTTTTATCTCTCGCTTTGAATGTAACAAAGACTCTTGCTTGCAAGCTTGTTTCCTGGGAGGTAGATGGATGTCTTCCCTGATTTTTTTTTCCTCCGGCCCATAGACACACATACACACACAAGTGCGTGCACACACACAGAATATAGTCTCGCTTTCCAAACAACAAGAACCCGACAAAATAAGGATGTCCTGCGAGGTATGTGTCAAAAAAGTCAAGAGAGCAGCCAAAATCATGCGATGGAAGCTCTGCCCGTTTTGGGGGGGTGTATGTGTAACAAAACCATAAAAAGTGATCTGCATTTGTAACACTATTTTGGGACAGCTAAACAAGTAGGGTGTTTAACGTGAATCCATTCCAAGCAGCTTGGCAGACCTAAAATCCAGTGCAGATGCTCCAAAGTGGGTCAGGATAAGCTGGCCACTGGCAACCTCGGATGATGAGAACTGCAGTCAGTTGCAGCTGTGATTCCCTGTCTCACACTTTGTCTTTCTCAGAGTGGTCATAAAATCATGACATTGGAAGGGGTCACTGAGGCCACTCAGTCCATGTTTGGTGCCAGAGTTCAGGTTAAAAGCATCCCGGAAAGATGAGCAGATCCAGCCTCTCTCTGTCACTGGTTCCACTGTTGAACTTCTCTTGCTGCTAGAAGTTCTTCCCTGCCATTCAGCTGGAATCCGCCTTCCTGGAGAGGCAATTCATTAGTCTGTGCATTGCAGTCTGGAATGAGAGAGCAGGGCTTGGCCATCCTCTAAGCGCCATCCTTTCGAGTTGTTCTTCTCTGAACCTGTTGCAATTTCACTGAGTCCTTCTTAAAGGGTGGTACCCACAGCTGGACACGGTACTTCCATTCCAGAATGGAATGATCGCTTTTCATGTTTGGAAATCTTGCTTCTATTGATGCAGCCTAGAATTGTACTTGCCTTTTTGGAAGCCACATCACACTGCTGGCTCATATTCAGTTTGCATTCAACTACTATTCCAAGATCTTTTCTGCAAATCTCTATACTTGTGCATTTGATTTCATTTCTTAAGTAAAGAACTTTGTACTTATCCCTATTAGATTTCACTCTATTATTTTCAGCTTTTTTCTCAATCTGTTAAGATGTTTTGTCTTCTGGGATATTAGCTACTGCATTCAAACCCAGGACTAATGCTTATGGCATTCCATTCAATACTGCTCTCCCATTTCATGAGGAAAATTGATGAGCGCTCTGAATACCTAAATATGGATCCACTTAATTTTCCTGTCATCCTGCCCATGCTAAACTAGTTTGCTAATTAGTATGTCAAGTGACATTTTTTGTCAAATGTTTTGCTTAAATCAAGATATATTATGTTTACTTCATTCCCACAATCTACTAAAAATGGTACTCAATCAAGACATGACATAAGGTTAGTTAGATAAGTTTTCTTTTGAGAAATCCATGCTGACTTCTGGTAATTACTACATTCCTATCAGGATATTTACAGATCCATCTCTTTATCATCTGTTCTAGAGTTCTTTTCAGGTGTCAATGTCAGACAGATTCATCTGTAGTTTGTCTTTTTTGAAAATAGGGACATTTGCTCTCGTCCAGTCACCTGGCACTTCACCAGTTTTCTGGGATTTCTCAGACCATCTGCTAATTCCTTTAGTACCCTTGCATGCAATTTGTCTGATCCTATTCCCTGGCCATGTTTCATTTTCTATCAATCTCAAGTTTCCATCCTGTCCCTTCATTAGCTCTCCATAATATCCAACTTGGCCACATAGTTTTCTACTGGAGAAGATGGAAACAAAATGCTGAGGGTCTGTCTTTTCTTACAGATTACATAAGCAAACAGAGATACTTTGCCTGGGCCTTCATGGGGGTGGGTGGGAATGATATCACGTGCATCATGACACAGTTGGACCAATGGCATGCAATTAATGCAGTTTGTGACATTGCAACATGTGTGATATCAATATGGCTTCTCCTAGACACCTATGAAAGTAGGTGAATTTCCTGTCCATGTGGATTTCTATGGTAACCATAACAGTTATTGGATACATGAACACCAAATGCCAAGGTCTTCATAGGTCAGAGAAGCAAGTGGATCCTTTTATTTAAAAAAAATTGAAGAAGGAGGAAGTGTGGGTGGCTGTAACTTGTGATATAGTAGCTGCATTCACAGAACAGGTTTAACCTAGTTACTTCAACAACCACTTTTCTGGGCCCACATAGTACAGTAAACCTAAAACCAAATAAATAGGATGGATTTGCATAGCATAAAAGATTAGAATTACTCAGGTTTAGCTGCCTATAGACAGGCAACTAGATTTTTAACTGACGTGACTAAGGGTATTTCAAGGACCCTGCCGGAGACTAGCTTCACATTATAAAACCATTTTTCCTAATGGCTTATTGAACATATAGGGGCAGCAGCACTAAATGCTAGGCCATAATAGATGCCTTCAGACATCATACTAAGCGAAATCCAAACCAGTCACGTTACAGCTTAGCATGTTGTGGGAATCCAGGGCACTGATGTGTCAGTGAGAACGCTGGATAGACTTTTGGTACAAGTCCAGGTGAAGCTGACATGCACACAGACGATGCAAATTACATAATTTCTGTTCTTTGCATGATTATGTCATGAGGTACATGGCACCATTAGATGTCTGGGCAATTTAGGATGACAGAAAGAGTAAAGCTGGCCATCCATGGAAGCGGAGTTGTAGAAACTGCAGATTTGGGCTAAACATTAGGCGAAACATGAGAAGAGTGATGCAGCAAGGGAGGAGGCTCTCTTGCTGGGTTCAACACACCCAACTCACTGAAGGTGGCCACTGAAAGGAACCATTTTCTGAGTTCAGAAACTACACTGAACCATAAAGTCGTCACAACATGACCTACCTGCAAAAACAAACAAGCAAAGTAAGTGAGGTTAGAAGTAATCAAGGTTGGCATATTGTAGTACTGTAGACAAGATCATCAGCTGGCCTAGTTGTACAATTCCAGACTCTGAATTGGAAACAAAAGAGGTGGATGGTTCTCCAACCTCCATCTAGCCAAACTATTAGTCTGGCATCTTTCATGGTTTAACTCAACCCATGTGGTGGACTTACCCCTCTTTGGAGTCTTCCAACATGAGCTGCATGGTCATCTCTTGAGAGTGGCTGAGTGGTTTCCTTCATGAACAGGGAGTTGGACTATATAATTGCTAAGGTCACTTCCAACTTTTTCTAGGATTCTTTGTTCAAAGAGCACCTCACCTCTTTGGTTCTGTGATTCTCCACATCCTCCAAGGGACAGAAATGACAAGACAGAGTCAACTGTGTGTTTCATGGACAACTGGCCAAATAGTGAATACCTATTTAGGGAGAAAAGGGCCAAGATAGCCAAGAATGTTTTTTCCCTGGCCACAGAAACGAGATCAGAAAAAACAGGTATAAGCTGAAGCCACCTAAATTCTGTTTAAATATAAAGGAACATTTCCTGGTGGTTAGATCTGCCCAAGAGTGGAAGAATTTACCCACGGAGACTGGGGGTTCTCCATCTCTGGAGGATTTTTAGAAGAGGCTGGAGCACCACCTCTCAGGAATGCTTACCTAGTTTTTCTGCACGCTGAAGGGGGTTGGACTAGATGACCCTTGTGGTCCCTTCCAACTTTACAATTCTATGATTCCATTAATTCCATTCTCCAAGTGCAAAATCCCACCCTCCACAACATTGCAAGAGCCTGCCAACTGGGGGTCCAGATCCAAAATCAAGTTCCTGATGAGGTCAATGGAGGTCTCCTCACTCTGAAGCCAACATTATTTCCATAACACAAACTGAATTCATTTCTTGGGGGAATGGGGGGTTTCTAATTGGAGTTAAATCACATCCCTGCAGTTGCCCTAAATGAGCTTCCAAAGCCATTTTGGACAAGCTTCGAAGCTGCTGTCAATGGAGAAGAGCAACCAGCCAGTGCTCCCTCCCTAGCACCCCCTTCTTGACAAGGGATTTATCTGGCCTCTGTTGCTATAGCAACTAAACACCACATCATAAATACTCACACCGTGCGACAAGGGGTTGGCCCCATTCTGCTGGAGAAAGCATTAGACGGAAAAGCTGTTGGAAAGGGCCCTTCCCTCTTTCTCAAAAGAAGTTTCTCCTTCCATCTTCTCTGATTCCCAATTGCTGGGACAACCAACCCTCCCCCGAAATGGGTCACCATCCAGCATGAGAGTTTCCTCCATGGCCGAGGGTGCAAAAACGTCATCTCTGCCCGAGGCCAAAGTAGCAGCCTCCGGTTCTAATTGTTTGGAATCAAGGCATGGTGAGAGTCACCCTGTCCAAGATCATGGCTGAGAGAGATTTTTGTAAGCACCCACTCTTGGAGATGTGTTATGGATGCTTGTCTAGCAGATGATCAGCTTGGACTACATGGGGGATCTGTTTGGTTAGAGGGGTAAAGATGTTGAGAAGCTACGGATACTCACCTACTATCCAAACATTCCCCTCTCTTATTTTTCAGTGATGGGAGAAAAGCAGCATTAATTTCTACTCCTCCATCTCTTTGCAGGCATCTTCTCCATTTGTTGGGGGCAAATGCTGCTCAAATGCTCCTCTGTACTTGAACAGGAGCAGAGCTGTTGAAAAGGTTGGTTGGGAAAGCAAATGCAAAGTTGCTCCTGCCACCTCTTCTGAATCAGCCACAGATGGAAGTGTTAAAAAGCTAATTTTCTGGGCCCAACAGCTGAGGGCAGTGTGTTGATTTTGTTGATCTTGGCTGATCTCAGAAGCTAAGCAGGATTGGTCCTGGTTAAGACTTGGTTGGGAGGCCACCATGAAATGACAGGACCAAAGGCTAGATTGGGAAGTTGAAAATCATCTCAGAAGAAGGCAAGGCAAGGGAAGGGATGGGATCAGATATAGTACAAAGGAAAGGAAAGGAAAACATATCTAGGAAATGAGTAGATTTAGCAGATTCCTGGTTTTACCTTAAGCAAAATTCAACAGTAGTGTAAAAGCTTTCTCTACCAGTAAAACATGCTTCTTAAGAACATAAGAAAAGTCCTGCTGAGTCAGACTAAAGTAACTCTCTAGCACTAGCCCTCATCCTGGTCCCACAGCCTCTGAGCTGAAGTCCATCAGCCAGACATGGCCAGCTTCCTCTGCTTGTGTTTCCCAGCAAAAAATTTTAACTGTTACTGAGTGGTAGAATTCTCTGTCCCAGAGGCAGGGGGGCATAACTATCTACTTATGGGACCCTTGAGGCCTTCAAGTCCAACCTCCTGCGTAGAGCAAGTCTCCAAATTAATGCATCCCCAACAGATCTTGGGGTCTCTGCTTGAAGACCTCCAATCTCACCCCTCTCCAGATCCTTGATTCTACTGTGAACTGCTCCATTAGGAACTGTTCCCTAAAATTCAACTGCAATTTGTTGTCCTTTAATTTAAGGCTGTTAGTTCTTATCCTATCATCTGGATGACAGAGACATTGATTAATAGCTATTGATAGCCTTCTCTTTCTCTTCCTGCCCCATGCTTTTTAAAAATCTCCTGCTAAATCAAAGTTGACATCCATCACCAGTTCAGTAATGCACTGTCAAAAGTTAAAAGTCCCTTGGTCAACCCTGATTCACCCATTGTAAGATTCTGGCATTAGGAAAGAAATCTATCCCTTTGTTCCTAACTGGTCACCTGTGCTGGGAGGGACAGAACCAGGAAAGTCTGTAGGATATGGTCCCAAAATCAAGATAGTGGCCATGATGGCACAATTGAACATCTGCCTGTTTTTTTATCTGCAGACCTTCAATTGCACCATTGTGGCCACCATCTTGACTTTGGGACCATACCCTACAGACACCCTTGGTCAGATCTCAACTTCTTAAATACTTTGCATGCCCCTTTCGCCTCCAGCATCTGAAACTGGAAAAGGAGTCATCTGCTCCAAAAGCCAACAGAAAACTTCATGCCAGCTTGAGTCTGGGCGGTTTCATGGATATGTATTGGAAGCAGTGCAGTAAAGTGGTTCACTAATGTCTTTCTTTAAAAAAACAACAACAACCCAAAACTCCCTATACTGGCTCTGGAATATCTCTAGTAGTCTCATTCCAAGTCAACTCCAAGTCCCTAGCTTAAATATCTCCATCTGGATGTATAAACTTCCATTCTCAGAATAGCCATCAGTGATCTTGTGGCTAAAGAAGTCTATGGGTTACAGTTCACACATATGGAGAGAGACCGACTGGGGAACAGAAGTAGCCCCTTTTCAGACTAACAGATTTTATTAAAAGTCTGTTAGTCTGAACAGGAGCTACTAAGATCCTTCAGATTTTGGGCTCCCGTGGATTAGCACAGATCGCCTCCTACAAGGTCTGTTGAGGAATGATTGTCCTGGCTGTTGAAAGCAAAGTAATTTGATGTGGCAGGGTTGGCATGCTCCGGGTTCCTTCTCTGTTGTGCCTCCTCTGCTGTGGTGCCTGCCCTCCGGAATGAGGTTCCCCTGAGATCCGGTTGGCCCCCACTCTGATGTTGATCTGGGTGGCTCCCGGGTATTCCAGAACCTCCAGGAGCCTTGGCTCTTTGCCCAGGCCTTTGGCAAGGGTGGCTGAAGCCCCCTTCTGGGTAGGTGGGCCCGTTCCTTCTTCTTGTCTGGTTTTGCCATCTTTTGTTCCTTGTTTTTACTGTCGCATTGTTTTATTGTTTTTTCTGTGTTTTTTACTTGTGAAATGCCAGAGTCAGATGGTGTGCAAATTTAATGAGGAGGAGGAGGAAGAGGAGAAGGAGAAGGAGAAGGAGAGAGATGGACAGGAGGATTTAGTGATTGCATATGAAAGCTTAACTTTGGTGCCAGGTTTTTAATGTTTGTGGTTTCCAATAGATATATGTACATATTATGTTGTTTTATTACTGATGTTGTTTTAACTGTTTAAGCCATCCAGAGTTCGATATAAGATGGGCGGCTGTATAAATGTTTTAAATAAATAAATAAGGAGAAGGAGAAGAAGAGATGCATACAAGATGTGGAAACCTAAGCAAATTTGCTGGGTTTTGAAAGCAAATCGGACACTCCCTACGCTTAAACTGAACGTCCCCTCGGCCCACCTCTCCAAATGTAGCCATAACTATCTTTTATGCAGACCGCATATCCTCGTCCTGTTACCAAGACCGAGTGTCGGGGAGGGACTTCTGCTGCTCCAACCTCCTCTAGATAGGCTCCGAATTTTCGTGCGTTAGTCGTTTGATGGATGGACAGCCAAGGAGGACCACGTCCCCTGCTGAGACCTGGCCGAGACCGGAGCGCTTGACTGATAGGGAGGCCGAGAAAATGAAAGTCCTTGGCCACCACAGTCCATCGCAAACATTGCGGTGCAGAAGGGGGGTTAGCTAATGAATTCGTACGTTCAGGCAGACCCATCGTGCTACTCCCTTTGGAGGTAAGCAACATGAGGCAGCGTGCAAAAGCCACGGGTACAAACGGTCAGACAAAGAAATTAAAGGCAGGAGATAAGAGAACTGAAAAGAAAAACGAACAGAATCTAGTTTATACCAAGGTTGTTCTTTCTATACATCTCTCTCTCTACCTTTCTACAGTGGTACCTCGGGTCACGAACTTAATTCGTTCTGCGACTCTGGTCGCAACCCAAATTGGTCGTGACCCGAATCAAATTTTCCCGTAAGGTTCAATGTAAATACGGTTAATCCGTTCTGAACCATATGTATTTTTTTTTTAAACCACAAAAATATGAAACAAAGCACAGTACAGTACAGTACGAAGAGAGAGAACGCTAACCTTGCTCGAGGCGACTTCTGGCGTGGAGGACAGGAAGGCGGGTGGGGAGGCGGTTACTGCTTGGAGGGAGAGTCCCCCTCCCTACAGGAAGCCGCGACCACGTGTCACGGCAGGGAAAATGGCCGCGGGTCATGTTCGTCACCCGATGCGGAGTTCGCAAACGGAGGCAAAATTTTGCAAACAGTGCTGTTCGTGACCCGAATTGGTCGTGAACAGAAGCATTCGTGAACCGAGGTACCACTGTACCTTTACAGCCCACCTTTGCTCCCATTGACCAGCCCTGCTTCAGACATTGCCTTTTGTTCTTTAGGCCAGTGTTTCTCAACCTGGTCAACTTTAAGATGTGTGGATGTCAACTCCCAGAATTCCCCAGCCAGCCATGCTGGTCTAAATCTGTGGCTAGGTTCATAAGTCAAGAGACAGTTTGGTCTAGTGGTTAAGGCACCAGGCTAGAAACTGGGAGACGGTGAGTTCTAGTCCTGCCTTAGGGACAAAGCCAGCTGGGTCTCTCTCAAGCCCTTGGAATAAGGTAAGGGTAAAGAACTTGAAAAAAATTTGCCAATAAAACTGCGGGAACTAGTCTAGGCAGTTGCCAGAAGTCAAGGCTGACTTGAAAGCACACACACATCCCCAAGAGTTCATAAGTTACAGTAAAGCAGTGCTTCCCAACCTTGGCCACTTTAAGAACTGTGGACTTCAGCTCCCAGAATTCCCCAGCCAGCCATGCTGGCTGGGGAATTCTGGGAGTTGAAGTCCACGCATCTTAAAGTTGACCAGGTTGAGAAACGCTGGTCTAAATCAACAAACATATAATCCACTTCTTTCTCATACCTTACGCAGGGATCCACCGAAGAGCAAACATCTGGTCTCCACCCCTCCTTCCTGGCATAAACCACCTGGCACTTCTCAAATGTTCTTCATTCCTACCTCTTGTACATTTTTGGTCAAAACTCTGCCAGGCATCTTCCCAGAAGCGCTTAACAAATAAATCCTCTTGTAGTTCTTGCGTTCGGCTTTGCAACCCAACAAATGAATGGTAAAATTAGATAGGACTGTTTACTGTTTCGCATCTCTGTTCAATTCCTTGTTTTCATCCTTCCCCGTTCAAAGCGAGCGCAGAGACAGCTTTTGAAAAGACAAAAGGCAGGAAAAACCCGAACAATTAAAACACCAGTAGTGACACGGTTTGCACGGAGAAGCCTGTCGAAAGCGACGCAGCCCATAACGAATTCTAAAAACAGCCTCTCCCCAGCGGAGTCCCCTCTCAATGTTTTGACTTTTAATTCCCAGAATCCTCAGCAGGGGCCATGCTGGCTGGGGAATTCTGGGATTCAGAGGCTGAGCAACTCGTTCAGATTTTGGGCAGCTTACGACGTTAAAACGTAATGAAAGACAAAAGCAGAAACCCTCTGCCTCTGGAAAAGCCAATTCCTCAAGCAAATAAATTTCTACAGGGGCTCAGCACCCATCTTATCTCTGGGGGAACCTGCAGCTGAAGTTGAAGGATGGTTTCAATAGAAGTGAATTTGTATAGCTCAGGGTTGAACTGTGGAGTCCTTGGGGTTCCCTGAGCTTGGTTCTTTTCTTGCAAACGTTTCATTACCCGGCTAGGTAACATCTTCAGTGCTAGAATGGGGTGGGGTTCAAGCTCAGAGAACCTGAAGGATGGTTTCTCTGTGGTAGGGGTATCCGATCTGGGCTGCAATACTTCCAGAGACCCCTAGAGAGCCAGAAAGTGATAGAAGAGACCGAGGCTGCCATCTGGTGGTCAATGAGGAATCTGCAGCTCACATTTAGTAGTCCTACTTTAAAGGCAGAGAAAGTGGGAGTGAACACAACTCCTAAAGACGGGCGTTCCCACCTCTAGGAGAAGACCCTCCTTTGGGGAAATGAGGAAGGGGCTCTGAAAACGGATCCTGTCCAACATATGGGGTCATGATGGGTGTTTTATTTTATTCATTTTATTATTAGCTTTATTTGATTAATTATGTACCATCAAGTTTGTGTCAACTCTTAGTGACCACATAAATAGATTTTCTCCAGGAGGATCTGTCCCTAACCCGGTCCTTCAAATCTTCCAAGGGTGCCCCCACTGCTGCTGTAACTGACTCCATCCCCCTTGCTGCCGGTCGTCCTCTCCTTCTCTTTCCTTCCACCTTTCCCAGCATTAGAGCCTTCTCTAGAGAGCTGGATCTTCATATAATGTGTCTGAAGGTGGATATTTTGAGCCTGGTATTTTGTACCACTTAAGATGCAGTGCATAATGCTCCCATCTCCTATTTTTCCAGCTACAACCCTGTGAGGTGCGGTGGGTTGGAAGGGAGAGGGACTGGGCCAAAGTCACCCAACCCGTTTCTGTGCCAGATCTGGCAGGACTAGATCTCACGGTCTCCTGGTTTCTAGTCCAGCACCTTCACCACTTCACCAAACGGGCTCTCAGACTTGCTTTGAAGGTGCTCCTCCACACTCCTAACAACTATACCAGTTGGCCCTGCTCAGTTGTCCCAGTTTCTTCTTACTTTTGCCGTTCATTTCAAATGCTCCTATGCCACTTTCCAGGAGAAGCCTTCTTCGAAAAACTTGCATGTATAACTAGAACGTAAGCATGAAAGCATCACATCCCAATAAAAATTAAATCATTAAGACAGCAGTCTAAAAGCTTTCCCCAGACCAACACATCACTCATAGAAAGCCAGCGTAAACAATTCTGAAGAAAACAATTAAAAAACCAGCCACGGCACTCTACACCATTAAATAATCAAGGACTCAGCCCAACATCTCAACTAAAAGCTGTGTGAAATAAATGGCTTTACCAGGATTGTTTAAAAGCCTGACTTGGGGGTGGGGGTGCAGAGGGAGGCCTCCCGTGGGACAGTTCCACAAATAAGTTGAGAGTCAATAAATATTGTTATGGGCGACATTAACTAGGGATAAATGGATTTCCAAAATCCATAACGTGTTGTGATGACTTGCCCTCTCTCGCAGGAGAATTTTTCAGGCTTTTTTTTTTTACTTAAGTTGTAAAAAAACAAAAATTCCTACAGGAAAAGTTCTCAAAGTAGACAGAACTGTAAAACATGGCTGAAAGATATCCTGCAGTCTTGCTTCCCCTTTGAAAAGCCCAACTTGCTTACAGCAGCCCTAATCTCTGTATCTAGGTGTGCTTTTCTTCAGTGGAACTCCCTGGAAGGACCGTGGAAGTGCAATTCTTGAGCTCCTCCCTAGAGCTGGGGGAAGATAGCTGCCCTTCACTGGTGGCTAATTCTCCCCATGGTGAATTCTTCTGGAGCCAACGCACCCAATCCGCTCCCAGAAGGAATCATGGTGGAATTCTTTTATATCTCTAGCATCATCTGGAGAAAGTCACTTTCATGTGAGCAGCCCAGGTAAATAGTCTATGCATGGCTTCATAAATGGCTGATGCGATGTTCCTCCCTCTCTCACAATGTCGTAACCTGGAGTTATCCATTAGACCTATAAACCACAGGGAGTTCAAGACTGATAAAAAGGAAGCAATTCTTTACATTACTCATAGAACTCATTGTCATCATGTATTGATGGCCACCAAGCAGGTCACATGAATCAACCTGGTCTGGATTCAGAAGTTGATAAGAAAACCACCTGTGTATTGTGGCCAAGAAAACTTCATGGATGTGTCCATGAAATGACATCCATCTAGGTGGCACCCCCTAGCTAGCTTTGGCTGATTTTGAAAAATCAAGCAGGGTTAGTGCAGCTGTAATCTATACAGCGTTGCAGAAGATGGTGACAAATTGCTTCCATATTGCTGCCAAGAAAATGCAATGATTGTATCCATGAAACATCTGATGTTGAAAAGCTAAGCATGGTTACGCTGGGTCAGTACTTGGTTGGGTAACAAACAGAAAACATCACAATGGTAGGCTAGGCTGGGAAATCAAAATATATCCTGGAAGAAGGCAACCATTTCTGTATTGCTGCCACAAAAACCAGGGCAAATCCATAGAATCACCAGGAATCAACTTCTGCTGGAGGCTGATTTTATTTAGCTACCTTTGGCTTATCTCAGAAAAGCTAAGCAGGGTTGACCCTGGTTAGTTCTTCAATGGGAGACAAGAAAACTCAGAGCAGTGGGTTAAAATAGAGAAGTGGAGAAAAAGTCCTGGAAAAAGGATTCTGGGGGAATTCCGTGAAGGTGGATATACCCATTATGACTCGCTGGTGACTTTCCAGGATCCATCTAACCAACAGCTATGTAACTCCGTGTTTTAGCCGAATTCTTCCAATACAGCTGTACTTTGGATTCAGTTCCTGCTGATCTTGTGTGAAGAAGCAACTGCTTTGAAGAGCTGTAAGACAGAGGCTATGTTGTTGTTTTTCTGGCATGCACCAAAGCTCCTTTTGGGATGGTAATCTGCCCAAACTTTCAACGCCTTGCTGAGAAAAATAGATGGCATTCCACCACAGTTGCTAAAACCTTCAATTTTTCAACCATTCGTGCCTGCCTGGATAATGTAATCTGAGCTCCTCTCTACCTTCCTAGAGATGAAGAGAAGATACACAGAGCAGACCGTTCAGATGTGCCAGAGGTGGCACCTAGGGCCAAACCTCTAGTTATACCAGGATTCCTCAACCTTGGGAACTTTAAGATGTGTGGACTTCAACACCCAGAATTCCCCAGCCAGGCATGCTGGCTGGGGAATTCTGGGAGTTGAAGTCCACACATCTTAAAGTTCCCAAGGTTGAGAAACACTGAGTTATACTGTTCACTTAAAAAAAGTGGGGGGGGGGGGGAGGTTCAATTAGTAGCAACTGTTTGGAAGAAGAACGTACCACAAAAACTCATTAGAGAACATGCCGGCAATGTTAAACTGAAGTTTCCTGATGCAAATCACCTAATTCTGGTTATTGATCCCTTGTCCAATCCCGTGTGCTGTTTGCAACAAGCTATTGCAGGAGGGGGTCAGCAACTGCATCTGGACAGGATCCATAACGAGCCTGCGGAAACTCCTAAGTGAATTCCTTTCTGGCACAGCATACTTGGTTTGGCCTGAAACTATGCTGAAGTCTTCTTCAAACCATGGATGACTCTAAGTCCTTGTAGTTTATTGGCAGCTATAGGGATATGGTTTATATCCTTCTGTGGGGAGGAGGGGTGTAGAATCATAGAATCATAGAATTTTGGAGTTGGAAGGGACCACATGGATCATCTAGTCCAACCCCCTGCAATATGCAGGAAACCAATTAAACCATCCCCGAGAGGTGACTGTCCAGCCTCTTCTTAAAAACCTCCAGAGATGGAGAACTCACAACCTCCGTAGGTAGACTGTTCCACTGTTGTACAGATCTAACCGTCAGGAAGTTTTTCCTTATATTTAAGTGAAATCTAGGTAGCTGCAGTTTGTACCCATTATTTCTGGTCCTAGTTTCTGTGGCCATGGAAAAGAGTTCCTGACCATCTTCCCTATGGCACCCCTTTATGTACCTGAACACTGCTATCATGTCTCCCCTCAGTCTTCTTTTCTCCAGACTGAACAGCCCCAGTTCCTTCAGCCTGTCCTCATAGGACATGTCCTGAAGTCCCTGTATCATCTTTGTTGCCCTCCTCTGAACCTGTTCTAACCTGTCAATATCCTTCTGGAAATATGGTGCCCAGAATTGTACACAGTACTCCAGGTGTGGTCTCACTAGTGCAGAGTAGAGGGGAATAATGACTTCCCGTGTCTCGTGTTTTTCTCGCAGGATTAACCTAGTCCAATTCTATTTCGACTTTGATCAACCAAAGTAGGCTAAATACAGTCTCCTTAAGCTGAGCTCAACTCTTGGTGATTCCAAAGAAGTCCATGTTGGTTTCTCAGCAACAACGTGGAAGCGTCCTATCCTTAGCTTCTTCTGGCACGTTTTTTTCAATGCCTTAGTCTGTCTTATTGCCAATTTTTTCCTTGTGGTCTCCGGTCCAAGGACTAATGTGATCTATCCCTGTTTAGTTTTTTTTCTAGGTAGGCCTTTCTTAAAAATAAGCATGCCAGTTGTGCCATGCTTTTTAAAAGCACTCAAAGACTTTTAATGGGAACCCCAGTGAAGCACAATTACCTTTCTCTCCTTTGCTTTCTGTTTCCCCGTTCTCCAACAAAAGGTCTTCTGGGGCTTTGCCTTAAAGTAATAAAATGATTGGCATCTCAGCGAGCGCCACCAGAAGAACACGTGAACTAAAAATTGACCCACGGTTCCTCTGAGTGACCCCTGAAGCAGCACAGTGATTTCCTCCCGGGTTTCTCTCTCTTTCTGCACACTTTCTCTGTGGGATGTTAGTCAAATGGAACAAATAAAACACTTCCATGCATTTCCCCCACCCCACCCCACCCCACCCCAACCTGTTTGCCCCCCCCCCAACACCTTCCACCAACTTTCAATCCTCTGTGGCCAGAAGAGAAACACCAATCTGACCAAATTTATCACTGCCACTGGCTAAATATCAAAGCTCAATTGACATAAATGAGCGTACATTGCTATGCACACTGCAAAGCTAGTTTTGGCAGAAACCACTTTCCACATATTATCAGCTGATTTAAATACTAACGATCCAGTAACCATGTTTGAGCAGAATAATGTCAGTTATAACAGAAGCTATAAAAACACAGCAGCTTCAAAATCTGTGCTGGGAACTGAGGGCTCCCGCCTTAATCTCCCCACCTGGGTATTAAAAGTCCTTAAAAAATCAAAGTCTCCATTAATGGGGGTGGTCGAGGATTCAAAGACCTGGCTAATAGCAGGTTCCAGCTCTCTCCCTCCCCCTGCGAAATGCAAAAAGGATTCCTTTCTGCTAAAACAAGGGCACCCCAACAATCAAGGATGAATCAGTCTCTAATAACCATGGTAGAAGACTTCATTGGTACATTCACAGATCCCATAAGTATTCACTGCCTGCCAGGTGAGCTTCAGCTGACTGGCATCACCGGTTACAAAGACAGCACCGTTTCCACTTTCTTTTCAACAGAGCAGAGGTGAGAATAATAATTCAAATGCCACCAGCCCCTGTCTCTTGACAAAAGTCTGGGTTGACCAGCAAAGGTTAAGGTTTCTGGGCTGTCCAAGAGGCAAGGATGAGAGAGAATTATGCTTGGATCTTTTTTTCTGTTTTGACTAAATCAACTTAATCTGCATTTCCAGGATGAATGCATGAATCAGAACACTAATCGCTCAGATGGCCCACTTCTCTGAAATGTGGTGATGGGTTCTTCCCTCTGAAAAGATATACAAAGAAAAGCCTGTTTTTAGGAAAAAGGAACCCAGCAGTGTGCAGTTGAGGAACATATGGGTGTAATTGAAATGTGTTTTTCCCCAAATGGGACAAAGTACATTTACAGTATAACTGAACAGGAGTATAATCAGCTAAAACTGGAATAAGCAGTTCATTGCTACAAATGGAAAAGGGAGGAATCGTCAGTCTGTGTTTCCAGGTTCCGTATTTCCTCTTGACCTCTTCACCCGGTGCTTCTGTTGGCTGTTTGAAGACTTAAAATAATAAGTGGTCCCAAAGCATGCTGTGGAGGAATTATGTTGCCGGATTCAGTCTAGCATCCTACAAACCAAGAGGTGTAAGGCAACCATTATATATAAATTTGCCTCAGCAGCATCCTGCCTCTGTACCTGACGATACCATGGTGGTAACAGAACTAACAGTGGCTGATACTTATTTTTTATGTGGATTAGGAGTAAGAAATAAAGTAAGAAATAGAATCAGCTAACAGCTGATGGCAAAAGAATGGGACTTCAGGAAAATCTGTAAGCACTGAGAGAGTGCGGCCAAACGTGTCTCCAGTCAAAGACCCAAGAAGATGAAATTATGGTTTCATTCTATGTGACAGCGCTCTTGACGTCCATAGATCTGGAACTGGTGAAAGAATCCATGTCAGCAGTACTACACAACACACCCGACCTAACCAAATACACCCAGATCGAAATACCCGGAATCATGGACCTCCTCAACCTCTGCCTCACCACCTATTTTCAGTTTGATGGACAAATATGCCAACAAATCAGAGGCACACCCAGGGGATCACCACTGTCAGGACTCATAGCCGAGATTGTAATGCAATGCCCAGAAGCTACAGCACTTCCCCACATACAACCTAAAGTATGGATCCGCTACGCAGACAACACCTTCATCACATGCAAAAAGGAACAACTAGAGGAGACGCATGAAACTATCAACAACATCTTCAAAGGAATAAAATTCACAAGAGAAGAAGAAAACAACACATTACCCTTCCTGGATATCCTCATCAGCAGAGGAAACAACAGCAAATTAGAAACCCAAGTTCATCGGGAGACAACCCACACCAATGAAGTACTCCATTACCAAAGTAACAACCCAACCTCCCACAAGAGGAGCTGTGTAAGAACATTATTCAAGCGAACACAAACGCATTGCAGCAACCCAGAACAGCAGAAAAAGGAAACAGACCACCTATACAACATCTCCCAACAAAATGGATATCCACGCAACTTTATCAAAGAGTGCCTGACCACTCAACCTACTACAACACAATCAACACAAGCTATGAAAAGGATAACACTGCCATACATCAGAAACATCTCAGAAACTACCCCAGACTATTACAACCACATGGCATCTCCATAGCACACAAATTAACTATAGCCCTCCAAAACATCTTAAGCATACCAAAAGACCCAGTAGCCCAAGAAGAAAAAACAGGAGTCATCTACAACATACAGTGTAACAACCATTATGTAGGACAGACAGGCAGAAGGCTAGCAGAGCGCATCCATGAATACCAACTAGCAGTCAGAAGACATGATGAAAACTCCTTAATCTCACAACAGATGGACAGACTCAACCATAGTTTCAACTGGGAAACTGTCAGCATCTTAGACCAAGCTAAATCCAAAAATGCTAGGGAATTCCTACAAGCTTGGCATTCAGACAAATCAGCCATCAATAGACACATAGAGATAAACCACATTTACACACTATGCAAAAGAGACAATGAAAAAGCTAAGAAGGAAACAAAAAGACCAGAACACATCCTCTCCAGCAACCAACACCCAGATAAGCAGGGATTAATACCAGACAAACAGACAAGCAGAAAACAATACTCTAATCAAGGAATCACCAAGGAGGAAACCACACCCCCACCAACACTGGCAGGGCAAGCTACTCTATATAAACAGGAAGCAAAACCCCATACTCACTAGCACTGATGATATTACCTAGTTAGGTAATGAAATGTCTGCAAACAACCAAGCTCAGAGAGCACCAAGGACTCCACATCTCCTTGGGGAAAGCCTTCCACAGCTTAGGGTTCTCTCAGAAGAAGGTCCTCTCCTGCCTATCAGATAACCAAGTTCCTGGCAATGGTGGCATCTTCTGAAGGGCCTCCCCAATGATCTCAGAAAGGGCAGCTTCCCAACAGGAGAGGGGTTCCTGCTGACAAACAGCCCTAAGCCATTTAGGGTTCTGAAGGTCCACATCAGCCCCTTAAACTGTGCCTGGCATAGGACTGGGAGCCAATGCAGATTGTTCAAAGCATGGTGTGATTTCCATATCTTGTACCAGTTAGCAGCCTGGCTGTTGCATTTTGCACCAATTGCAACTTCTGGACATTCTTCAAGGGTAGCCCAATGCGGAGCTGGGGGAGATATCCTCCACTGAAAAGATTTTTAGTAGAGTTGAGGTGTGTCCTGCTTTTTGCTGGGTTGTGTCAATAGACAATGATATCCTTCAGGGATGCCTGCAAGGGGTGGGGGTGGGGCATGGGGATTGTTCTATAGTGGTTCTGTTCCTTCCTAAGCAGGTGGTACCAGTCAGTGGAGGAGGCAAGAGAGGTCATCCAGAGAGGTCACCTAGGTCATCCAGTCATCCCTTGTGAGATGCCACAGGCTTTGTTGCTGTCAGTATTGTGTTTCAGTATCTTCTTGGTAGATAGGGCCTTGGATGAACTGGATTATCTGGATCCCTTCCAGTCTGGAATAGAGACCTCCTTGGTCTCTCTCATGGACAACCTGCTGTGGAGGCTAGAAGGGAGAAATGTGTCTCTCCTTGTCCTTTTGTACCCATTTCAGTGTCTGAACACTTTTCAAGTGTTTTTGGAAGTGGAAGTAGAGCTAAAGATTTCTATAGCCCAGTGCGTGGTGTTTTATGAGCGGCCCATCACTAAGGGCTACCAGTGGCCATGCATTTAAAATTTCTCTTTTGTAAGAAAGAAAGAGAGAGATGTGGTGGTGGTGGTTGTGTGGTGGTGGGGGTGTTGTTATGATCCTTCTTAGGGCTCTGAAATGCCAGCTCTGAGCAAAGACATGGAAAGGCAGATCCTCTCTGAGGCAGCATTAGAGCGTCAACTCAGTAAATGAATTGGAAATGAAGCAAGGCAATAAAAGGAATGAATAATTCAAACAAGACACCTGAAGTCCTCTGTTGCTTGATCAATTAGTGCCACTGGATTAACGCTGCTGTTTGGGAAAAAGGGAGACAGGTAGGGCTTGGAAAGGGAAGCTGAAGGAAGCCAAGAATTGCGAGGAAGAGCAACATGCAAGGACAGGAAGGAAAAAAGAAATGGAAGAGCTTTTTTTAAAGAACCCTGGAGGAAAAGTCAAAAATGTGTTTTCACACATTCCAGGCAGGTTCAGCTCAGATCCTTCCAGGAGGAGCATCCTTTTTGTCTTCTCCATTTTGGCTACTTCCTTCTTCTCCAGAGTCTTTGGAAGGTGACTTCCTTAGCAAATTAGGGAAAGCCAGGAGGAACCAAGTGACTTTTGGGCCCTGTTGTGTTCCGGACAGAGTTGGAAGTTTTCCCCAAGGATCTGCTGGACAGTTTGGCCAAGGCCTTAGTCACAGCCTGGAATGGGTGGGTGGCAGAGGCTTTGTGCTGCACGGTCTCTCCATGGCCTCTCCTGGTGCACAAATCTCAGGGTGCGTTTTGCTTTTCCAAGTTGTTTCAGGAAATGAAGCCTCGGAAGAGACAACTGGAGTGTCATTGGAGGAAGACAAAGAATGAGTCTGATGGAACATGAGTAAGAGCCTATATTTGAGATTACATTGCTGCAATAAAGGTGGTGAAACACTGTAATTTCTCTGCCTTTATTGCATCCATCAAAAGCTGTCTGGTGGTCCTGTTTAGAGTAATGTGTTCCTTGCTGGGGAGAAATGAGTCACAGGAACATCAACAGGACCTCTGTGAAGAATATTCAAGCTATCTGGTGAATAAAGCCGCTCAGATCTGCGTGCAATTGAATTCCAACCAGACAAGTCCAATGCTTGGGGCCCCATCCTGGGGATTTATCTGAGTTGACTTTGAGCTTTTGACTCCTGATGAAGTGGACAGGGTCCTTCTGTCTGTGAGCTCAGCCACCAGTTATTAGATCCAGGTCCCTCTTGGGTTGTTAAAGAGGCTCAGAAGATGGCCCGAGGTTGGGGTCCCATGAAGCTTCTTTGAGCGAGGGGGTGGTCATTCTGGCTTTGAAGGAGCTAGTGTTATGCCCTTTCCTCAAGAAGCCATTGCAGGACCCAATGGTCCTGGGCAATTTCCATCCATTTTCCAACCTTTCTTGTTTGGGGAAAGTTGTTGAGAAGGTGATCAGGTAACAGCTCCAAAAGATTGTGGAAGTAATAGATTATCTGGACCAATTTCATTCAAACTTCAGGCTGGGATGGTACAGTGCAGAGACAGCCTTGTTCATGCTTGCAGATGACCTTTGTTGGGGCCAGGATGAGGATGATGTGTCTATCCTAGTGATCCTTGATCTCTCAGTGGCGTTTGATATTGTTCATCATGGTAACCTTCTGGACTGGCTGTGGGGATTGGGAGTGGAGGACACTCTGTTGTGATGGTTCTCCTCTTTTTTCTGTGGCCATTTCCAGTTGGTTTTCATAGAGGGGTGGTGAGAGGTTGAGCCAATGATCCCTTATTTGTCAGGTGCCCCAGGGTTTGACACTCTTACCGCTTTTGTTTAACATCTACATGAAAGCACTGGATGAGGTCACCCACTACTTTGGAGTCAGGTATCAATACATGGATAATTGTACATCTCAACTCTAGACTGACCAAGTGATGTTGTATTTATTAAAATACATGGTTATAGACCAAAAAAAAAAGATGATTGAGAAGAGAATACAGACTACAAATATCCAGTAAAAAAACCTATTAATATCTGAGACTAAAGCCATCTAGGGCAAAATCAGGTCCAGTAACTTCTGACTGTCATTGCAATGGCATAAAATTTGGCCACTTTCTGGAAACTTCCTGTTCCTGATTGTTTAGAAGGTAGCACATAATTACCTTGTGGGATAAGTCTGGGACGTTTCTGATAAGAGGAGAGATTAGCTCTAACCCCCAAGGATGGTAAGTGGGGCATTTCAGAAGTATCTGTGCTACCCTCTTGAATTTGGAATCTCAGCAGATACATGGACCATTAAATTCTCCCACCGGTACCATTGCTGGAAGAACAGGCAAGGGTGTAGTATGGAAGCGTATGAGTGTGAGAGTTCACTGAAGATGTGAAATATTAGTTCTGTCTCTTTGTGTCTCAGAGAATCTAAGTAAAAGAACCTCCATTGAGTTCTCTCTGGACATCCTCTGGGCCCAGCCTAAATGCAAATTGGGGACTATGCCCACAATAAACCAAATCAGCAGTTATTTGTTTCTTCCAAGCAGACTGGAAAGACTCACCCCAAATATCCACTTAAGCCAGTATCGCCACCGGCAGGCCAGTGTTTTTCAAACTTGGCCACTTTAAAAAGTGTGGACTTCAATTCTCAGAATTCCCCAGCCAGCCTTTTTTGTCAGCTGCGTAGAGTTTCCTCCTGGATGCATATGATCTGTTTTCTATTTTATTGTTTCCTGCTTTGAAAACTGTAAGCTGCCCAGAGTTGGATGGAGTTGGGTGGCCTCTAAATTGTATCAATAGATACACTATGCCCAAGACCATCAAGGGGGCGACTGCTGTGGCATCAGTGGAAGTTCTAGTCCCACTGAACCCAAGGAGCCCTGCCTCCTGAAGGGTCAATATCAGAGGTCTGGAAGTCATAGAAGTTATGAGTTTTTGGTTAGATTGCTGTCCTGGCTCTCCTCTGGCACAGCTTACAGGGAAATCTCCCTTCATTTTATCCCCATAGCACCAACTCAGAGGGAGGCTGGGTGGAGAGAAAGGGCCTGGCCCAGAGTCAGCCCATAGCTTCTGTGGCTGACGGGGACTTGAACCAGGGTCGTCCTGGTTTGAGTCCAACCTTATTGCTCACCTGCAGAAAGATGTCAGTCCTACGAGGTAGATCAGATCAGGAACTGACTCAACAGGAAGACTAGAACTCTACTTTATTGAGAAAGGCTCTGGGAACCGAATCTTGCAAGTCTGCCTTGTTTTCTCTTGCTTCCCTCTTAAAATCCCAGAATGTCATAGGGATCCACTTCTGACTCTGTTCTAAGACTCTCTCTGTTTCCTGAGACTTAAGGAATGTTTCAGCCCCCTTTGCTTATATTACAGTTTCCCTCAAGGCCATCTCCTTGACCCTCTACCAAAGGTCTGGAACCAAGGCTTTGCTTGCAGACAATTCTTTTTGCCCATTAGCCCCTGATGGTGCAGAGCTTGGCTGGGTGGTGCAGGGGGTCAGGTGTCCCCAAGCAGGAGAAAAGAATCTTCTGACACTAGAAGATTCTGACCAGATCTGGTCACCCCATTTCCATTCTGCTTTGGTTGCTGATCTTTGGATGGTCCGTTGATGTTGCTCCTGTTCTCCTGACTTTCAGAGTGGTCAATTCCAGCCTCTGAGAAGTGGCCAAGGACTTCTACTGAACTTTGCATGGAAAGAGAAAGTGCTATTTCTTCCTGAACATGCAACCTCATGGTTAGGACTATCAGACTTGGGGCTGCAACAATGCGGATGACTCATTAGATAGCAGCAAAGAGAGTTTCTTATGTCACTGGTGGCTGCCTGCCATTGGAAGACCTGAAGGACCAAGCTGAGGACAGACACCCTGGAGAAAATCTGTCTATGCAGGTGCTAAGAATTGACACCTTAATGGTACATCATCATCACCAT